>JANBQS010000148.1:0-30552 GCA_027577415.1 Coemansia sp. RSA 922 | reverse complement strand
TTTGGCGCCCGCAAGATGCACTTGAGCGGTGCATGGCGCGAGATGCAAGAGCATATTCTAAAGGAGGCGCTGTCGCCACGAGCTCTCAAGGCCAGGGCACGACAGCAGGCACGTATCCGTGAACGAGGCCCAGTTAGACGTCGCCACTCTTCGACTGACTTGCATCCTCTCTATTGCAAGCCTGCGACGCCTGGAGCTGAGCATACGCCGGCAGCTGTGAGCCAAGACGAGGCACACAGCTTGGACACCGAAAAGCGCATTATGATGCACGAGTTTGAGGGCCTGCGCATGAACCCCATCTATAACGACAGCGCGTCCAGAGAGTCGACGGGTGACACTGACACGACGAGCGAGAATACCAGCCCCTCCGAGTCACCGAGCCTTCAAGCGTCTGCCAATGATGACTTTAGCGCGAGTGACAGGGTGAGTCAGTCAGCGGATTCTGAGTCGAATGCTCGTGCTACTGGCATAGCAGCATTGCCACCAACATCACCTCGTCTGAGGCTTGGAGGCAATATTCCTTGTGGCAGCAGCTTGCTTCGCTATAGGTCGTTCCCCGACGATGCAGTCTCCGACTCTCAGAGCAGCGAGGCAAGGGAGACTTCGTCGTCCAGGGTCGATGGCCAAAAGTCCGGAGTCAGGCAGCCACTCACGCCGGAGGTAGCCAGAGTGGCAAAGGCTCAGAGCGGCCAATGTGGCGGTCAAACCGAGGGCTGCGGCGGCGACTGTCGGCAAGCGCACGGCAACGACGTTGACTTTGAGAACCTCTGGAAGAAAAAATGTGCCAAGCGCATGCCCACCGACGAAGACGCCACCGACGGCAGTATGCACCAGTTTATATTAATGGCTGATCTGACGGCGGCCATGCGGCGACCATGTATTCTGGATCTCAAAATGGGCACACGTCAGCACGGCGTCAACGCGCCCGCCAAAAAGGTAGTCTCGCAAACGATAAAGTGCGCCGCTACCACCAGCAAGGAGCTCGGTGTGCGTATGTGCGGCTTGCAAGTCTTCAAGGCCGATCGCAACCGCTATCTGTTCCAGGACAAGTACTACGGGCGCTCTTTAAACAAGTTCACGTTCCAGCGCTCACTACTCGAGTTTCTCGACAACGGGGAAAGCGTACAAGCATTCCTTATTCCGGCCCTGTTAGTCAAGTTGCGCAATCTCTACCGCGCAGTTGAGCAAATGCACGGATTCAGGTTCTTTGGCTCTAGCCTATTGCTTGTTTACGACGGATATGCCTCGATGCAGGCCGTAAGTCAGCAAGCCGTGCCAGTGCTGCCTGACGGCCTATGCACAGCAGGCGATGCATTGCTCGCCCGCCGTCCAACTGTGCCCGACATCCCGCTCAGTTCTCGGACCTTGGTTGGAGGAAGCATGTCCACTGCTGCTGTCCCCACGCCAATGATGACGTCGCCTAGGACTTGTTGGTTGGAGCCTACTCCGCCCAAAACGCCACTGGGTCATAGTCCAGCCACGCCCGCCAACTCATTTAGCGAGCGTTTGGACTTGTCGGCTGGCCCGACCATCAACCAGCTTCACAGCGAGTTCAGCGCCCTACATCGCCAGCAACATCACCAGCCACCAATAGACGCCGAGCGGAGACACCACCACAGCAACCGGTCGCGCAGTCCTCCCTTGCATAGTAATAGACGTCCTCAAGGCTCTGCAGTCCAGATCGACCTGCGAATTATCGACTTTGTCAACTGCAGCTTTGTGGTCGATCCCGATGTGTACTCTGAGCCGACTCTAGAGCGCCCAGCGCCATCCGCACACGAGTTGTGCCCTCCACCAGAGACAGCAGCGCCGCTCTTCATGTCCAATTCTGCTACGCCTGAAGCTGGCGATGGGCGAGGTCCAATGGCAATGCCGATGCCTGCGTGCTCGGGCACAGAGTCGTTCCGTGTCACTGAAGCCGATCCAGTACCTGCTTGTCCTTGCGATGCGCGGTGCGCTGGGCCAGACTACGGGTACCTTCGTGGCGTGCGCACACTGGTGCGCGAGTTTGCTGATATCTGGCGTCGCTACGCACCCGACGAGGCTCGTCTAATCCACGACTCGACGATTATCAAAGTCGCAAAAGATGTCGGAGTAGCGCTAAAATTCTTTGAGCATAGATATATGTAATGCGTAATTGTTCTTTTTAATAGCAAGCAGTTTAATGAATTTCATTCCCCTCCTCCCCTTCCTTTGATCTGTTTAGTGCAGAAATGTTGAAAAAAAATATTGATTGTTCATTTTACTTTGGATACCAAAAAGTTGTTCGTATTGGAGTTGCTGCGGTATTGACCTGGTTCGAGTGATTTTGGCTGTAGTTTGTTAGTGCCTGGAACGCTGCTGGATCATCGCTAATAGTGTTTGCATGTCCTACTACCTCACCATAAAGTGACGATACCCTTGTATTGTTTCACCCAGCGTTATATTAATATTGCTTGGGTAAGCGATATGATAGTATTATTTCATTGACATTTGTTTGGTGTTATAAATTAATGACCGTTGAAAATGGCCTTTAGGTAACAACATTTATATATATTTACTCATTCCTGAAATTGCAATAAAATGAAATTAATAATTAGACGTAGGTATTTTACGATGGTATGTGGTATGTGGATCATACATACCACATGTCATCAACTCGGCTGCCGAAGATCAAAACACCTCTTTCTCGCCATTATGGCTAATGGCTTATGCCGCGGTCCTAGTGGCCATGAAACTGTCACACTTCATTCCTGACCTCGAACCTCATCTGCTAGTACTGCAGTGCTATTACTCGATCCGACAACTCAACCGACAAAGCCGAGGAGCCAAAATGCGGGAATATCGCACATTATTTCTGGTTTAGTCTCCGCGTCCAAGATGTCTGGTGGTGGGCTTCGCACTTTTTGCAAGCTTTACATATAGGTACAGATGGGCCCGTTTTTCAGATTGACCTACATATGGTCGCCACGGGTTTTGGTTCTTAGAATATCAAATTTCCAAACGCACATACCCTACATGGGTTGGCGGTTTGGGAAATCTTTCGCACTCATGCATAATTATCCTTGGACAGCATTGAACACTCTGGCGAGGCCATGTTTATTGGGTGGAAATCGACGTTCATGCTACTCATTACTCAAGACTTCGTAAACATGGCCGTCCAATCTTTCCTTACTCGTTAGTTAGAGATGTCTAACCGGTAGTACCATTTCGATCCAGGAGAATACAAGCTCAGCGGGAATCTATCTTTCCAAATCTTGCCAAACGTGCAGAACAGCCTCGCCGACTACACAATCGACCACTCTCAAGCGCCTTAGGATGACGACACCTCAAACTCCAATTTATATTACCTGCTCTCCAAGCTTGCGGGATACATTGAGAGCAAACTGACTGTATTCGGATAAGGATAATTAATTGTGCTTTCTTTCGTTATATTCTAAACAAACTCAGCGCCTAAGAATTACGCCAAAAAGGCCAAATGTAAAAGATTGCAGATAGCGGCGGCGCTGTCAATGGCTCCCAACTGGTAATATCACTTTAGTACTGATAACAGCGAGCTCTCCAAAATGATTTACTTATCGTAACGTCAATGGCAATATCTCTTATCATTTACAGTAACATTGGCAGTCAGCTTTGCTCAGTACTTTGCCTACCAGCCGAGGCTCGACTATGTGCTGCAATATCATAGAATAGCCACTCACTAAAAACGGAAAGGTAGGCGGTGTTGGAAAAGCATCCTGACGTACACTCTCTCTCTCTTGTTACATTACACGCGGAGATCCAGGAGCCACTTTCTCTTTATTAGGCCATTTCCGAGCCTCTTCTTTACAAATGCAGCGGGGTGGGGCAAAGTGGCCGCTGCATCTTTGCCCATTGTTGTACGTCAACCTCGGTACAAGTTGTCTATTTTTGCCCCTGGTCTTCCCGATCTCACTCAATTGCCATCCTTCAGGGCGAGAAAAATTCGTTTTCGACTCCGTAATCCTGCATGGCAAGTAGGAGCGGCTTGTCTGCGCACTTTCTGTCTGGAGTATGAGCAGACCACCCTGAGCTCTTTCTTTTCTTTTCTTTTCTTTTCTCCTCGCCTGTTCATCTTTTTTCTTCCACTATTTTTGAACTTTTACCATCTCCCAGCCAAGCGCTTTATCACAAACGTCAGTATATACAGACCTTTTTACTTCCTGTTTATTTATTCTTATCTGCTCTATTGCTGATTTACTTTGTCTTTTCGTTATAGTCACAAATGGAGTCTGTCAACAGTAGTACTACTGCGCACACCAATTTCGAGAAAACAGACGCACAAGTCATCGAGCATGTCGGCAACTTTGAGGCAGTTGCTCGGTATGAGAATCCAGATCTACGGGACCTGATGGCTGCGCATGCTCTCCTGTCTCTCGCCGGTGCCCTGACCACTGCGCCCTCCGTCCAACACGATAGTACGGGCTCCAACACTGTCCTGGCAGTAGCAGCTAGCACTGCCAGCGGCTCGACTGCTGCGCCGGTTATGCCCATTCAAGCCACTTCTACCATTATTAGTACCCCTGCCACTGTGCCCGTTGTTACCGCTCCACCTTATTGTGGTATGTACTCCATCGTCGCGCCAAGCAACCTCAGCGCTGGCCCACTGGTTCAATATCGCGCTAATAGCCTCGGTGTTGCTTCAGCTTCTCGCCATGGTATACACTCCCTCGTCCAACCAACTCGTTACCATCGCGGCACATACTCCACCACCGCCCCAAGAAATCTCAGTGCTGGCCCACTGGTCCAGCATCGCCCTACAAACTCTGATGCGGCCTCGGCTTCTCCTCACGGTGCTCACGCCCACACCCGCCCGACTTCCTCGCTTCGTGGTGCACACTCTACCGTCGCCCCAAGAAACCTCCGCACTGGCCCGTCGGTCCAATATAGAGTTTCTAACTCTGACGCTGCTTCGACTTATCGTCACAGTGCCGACACCCACACCCGCTCCACTTCCGCTTATAACGGCATTTATATCCACCGCACCCCGGCCAACGTCAACCCTGGCCCATCCGTCGAACCTCATTGCGCTAACACTGACGCAGCCCCGGCCAACCCCGTTGCTGGCCCATCTGTTAAACGTCGCGCTAGCAACCCGCAGCAGCCCAAGCGCCAGAGGGCGAACCCGTATGGGGACAGTGCGGTTGTCATGTCATCCGATAGTGAAGCGGGAGAAGGTGCATCAAACGCGGGGCAAGATGTGCCTACCACTATTATTCACGATGTAGCAGGCGAGGATGTGACATCGGCACGGTTTTTCAGCCTGTTTAAACGGTTCATCTTCCTCGGATTTGATATGATTCCCGTCGTATACTTGCACCTAGTCGGTCACAAGTTGGTGGCCGCTTCGGTTAGTCCTCGACAACTCAGCGAGCAGTTGGGGAAAATCGAAGGATTCAAGATCTGGGAACAGGGTTTCCATATAGTAAAAGAATCGTTTTTGGTTCGCTGTGGTTCGGCGTATATGCAGATGAGGCGAAAGCTGCAGTGCCGTCTTGGGATCGCAAAAGAGGCACAGACAGGGGTGGTGGCTGCCCCAGTTCTCTACTTGCACGTAGTGACAATTGGGTGTGTCAACTTGAGACAGTTTGCCGATACTGTTCTCCTACCCATGTTCAAAACAGTCGCCGGCTGTGATCTGGGTTCGAGGAGGGTCATCTCGAAAGACGGGCAAATATCATTTACGGGAAGCAGATATTGCGAGTTGGCTCGGGAATGGTTGCTTAATATCTGCAAGCACATCATCAAAGACAATTGCATGGATGCCTTGCTCGACAATGCCGACGAGTATTATAAAGCGTACAAGAAGGCGGGTCCTGACAGGGAGAATGAGGACGCTATTTTCGATCCCGATGGCAGCATAGGTCAAGGGATGCTAAACGAAGACAAGCCTGGGATCCACCTGGTCATCGGCCTATCCTACGTGGAGATGCTTGAGCTTTACGAGGTTCTTCCTTGTATGGTGGATGGAATGTTTGACAAGGACGAGAGCGAGTATCTGAAGAGAGTTTCATCTTTTGCGTCGAACCAGTTGAAATTGCTTCCAGAACATTAGTTTTTTTTATGACAATATCGTGAATCATTTTTTACTCTATTGCTTTAGTTAAATAAACAACATATGCACTGGGTTTGGTACTGTTAAAGAGACAGCGGTGCTCGGATAACCCAGTAGTTGGTAGATATATGAGCTACGGCGATGAAGATAAATTTGTAGCGCCCAGCTCTAAGACATTGGCAGCTAAAGTTCCCGCTGCCCCAGGTACTTTGTCATTTTTATTTGTTGCCTTTTAATACACTGAGGACTCAGGTACGGCAGTCTAGAGTAATAGGATGTGTGTCCCTGTCATTGTCGACATCGTGGGGTATACGACAACTATTCCCAGCTTGCGCTTGCTTTTAAAAAGTGAGCCAGAGGTCGTTGAGTATATCGGGTTTTATACTCAATTATTGTTGCGCAGACGTTAGGCGCTGAGTGTAATTATTTTGGAGCTTAAAGGAATGCTTGAGGTGTCTCCGGCCAGAGGAGTTGGTGAGTGGTTAATGTATTAGTCAAGGAGGCTGGCGATACGAAACCCAAGACTTCCAAACTCCAGATGAGGCGTAGGCATACCTGTCTCTCAACACGATAGCTGCAAAAAACATATCAAGTACGCAGTTCTGTGCATTGTACTATTTAGTGACTGGAGTCGTGGTATTGAGAGGGACTGATGTTTGTCAACACAATACGAACTTAGGGTTTGGGTGTTTAGGTATTGCACATGTGGTTGAGACGATATTCTTTAAGGTAGACTTTAACTTATTAATAGCCAAGACTCAGAGCGGTTTCCAAAGCCAAGGACCATTGCTCGTGCCCATACCGCAGACTCCAATACAACGACATCATCATCTTTTATTTCAACTGTCTCGATAGATATTTTGCATGGCATATTCATTTCGTTATTGATCATGTCACTCGGGATTTAGAAAATAGAACGCCGGCGGAATGCTTGCCAACTCTACAAACAGTCAGCCAATTTTTGTTCCCTACGGCGGTGCCCTACTCTATCCAACTGGATTTCATGCAGCGACTATTTGAGACTATATTAAAGTGTGAGTTTGCGATACTCGAGAGTCTAGCGGGGATAGGCAAGTCGCTCAGTATTATTTGCGGTGTTTTGACTTGGCTCAAACACGACGACGAGCGCAGAGCCCAAGTAGTACCCATTGCCGCAGATAGTACTTTGGCAGCGATTGCAGATAACCAGCGGCCAGAAACCAGATTGGGTAGACTCGGATGACGCCCAGCTAAAGTACTCACGATGGGTGGCCAATACTCAGCGGAGGGAAGCAGCAGAGCGTAAGAAAGGGATGATGGCCAGCCGAGGAGCAGCGCCGACAGATGTGAGCAAAAAATGCAAGCCCGACAAGGACGGTAATGACAGCAACAGCCGTGATGATGTTTGTTGAGGCATACTATAGCGACGATCAGGATTCCTAGAATAAATCCGGCAGCAAGCTTGACGACGATGGCGAAGTACAATGCCCAGCAGCAGTACGCAAACTACTCGAGTGATGTGCTGGTAACTGACCACTCTACGATAGCAGCGACAACGACAATAGCGACAACAATGATTATAGCGACTCAGCAGTACCTCCTAGGGAGCCCAGCGTAACCAAGATAATCTATGCGTCGCGGACTCACCCTCAGCTCCAGAGCAGTTTGTCAACAAGATTAAGCGCACGCAGTTTGCCTCCAATGATAAAGTAAAGTGTGTGACACTGGGGTCGCGGATGCAGCTGTGTATGAATGACTGGACTCGGCAAGGTGCACAGTCTGTTTATGTCCTCAACGAGCGCTGCTTAGAGATACAGACGGCTGGGAGTAAAAAAGAGCGCACAATGCGGCTACTGCCATAGCAGCATACGCCGATGCTGGACTTTAAATACACGACTGAGTCAGCTATCATGGACATTGAAGAGTTCGCTAAAGAGGGTCGGCGGCACAAACTCGCTGAGCGACTGGCGTACTATGAGGGCATTGGCGGAGCGCAGTCTACGACTAATGGTGTTATTGGGAGCATGGGTTCGAGAACTAAGTAATTGTACGAGTCATTGTGTAGGCAATCTGTTAACCAGTCTATTGGCCATGTTATATGGCATCGCAACGACTAAGCTGCTATTGTGTTTTTGGATGCGAGGTATGCTGAGTAGCGTATTTATTTTAAGCTACCTAATTGGAGAATTGTTTTTACTACTAATAATTTGCATTTGTTCAGTATTGGCCCAAGTGCCTTTATACTTTAATCTGGATTTTACATAGAGGTATGTTCCTCATATGTGCTAGCTTCAAATGGTTGCCAATACGTTTCACACTTATGCTGGAGACAGATCGCTATGTCACTACTTTTGATTTGCTTTCCTTATTAATGCCTTGTGCCCAGTGACTTTATATCTGAACAGATTGGTTCAAACTATGTTACTTTCTGGCATACCGAACAGAAATCAAAACATCGATTTCGAGTCTAGTCGCTCTTACATGTCAGATAGGTGACTCTGCACAAGATATTGAGGCATTACCAACGAGCGAGTACCCGACTACAATTTGCGATAAGTATCGCTTCATGACATGCAACTTTAGGTATTTATTATATGCTCTAAGAGATGACAATGACGATGATGAAGACCTTGGTAATGATGGGGAGGAGGAAGTAGCAGTCGTTGCTGCACAAATCATTATACGTTTACCTAGCTTTTAGCATGCTGCTCTTGCCAGTGAACAACGACTCTAAACGGAGCCTAAATATTTAATACTTGAATTTGGCTTGCCAATCCTTTTGCGTGGATATCATTTTACGTAAGGTCATATATTTGTCCGATTCATTCAGATAGCTTTAAATTGCGTCTCTATCGATATTTATTGTATCAACTAGTGACATGTTTGCTAGATATAAATAAAAGAATGACCATTGAAAGTTTTTTTTGGCGAAAAATAATAATAATGAATTAGATAAAGTGGAAATAAATAAAAAATTTAGGGAGAAAAAAAGCATGCATGCTAGCTACCTACAGGCATCGAACCCCAACCAGCGGGGTTAGTGGTAGTGACCCCCCAAGCTCGTTCAGGCCAACTATGTGCATTTTGGCGGTTCACCCGTACTACCCTGTTAGGCCCTCGGCAGCTCCTTGAGTTGTGAAATTTGCCTATTTATGCGAAAATCTCAATAGCCCAATTGTAAAAAAACAGCATAGGGTTTATGACCAAGTGGATTGTGAGTACCTGGATCAGTGTATAGCTCACTACGGCAATGGAGAAAGATACTGTTACCTTGTATTCTCGACATACAAGATTGACATGGCTGATGTGAAGTTTGGTTCCAGGACAGTGACGGGCATTCAGACCTGTCAAGGCCTTTGGCAGGGTGATCCGCTTTTGCCATTGCTCTATAACCACATCGCCAAGCCCCTCATATGCTACCTCTGCAAGCACATAGTGGGAATCAAACTGCCTGGATACACTCTCTTCGCTATTGCCCTTGCCGACGATATCACCGTTGCACTATCCTCTGATGACGATGTGACAGCATTCCGCAACGCAATAGAGCTACACAGTCACGCCTCGAACGCCAAATCAAACAACGATAAACCCGAGAGGCTGCATATTGACAGCACAACACTAGCACCGTCTGGTATCCAAATTCTCCCAGATTGCGCCGTAACCAGATACTTGGGAATTTACTTTTCCAAGGACGGCATCGCCACAGGACACATGGAGGGCCAGTATGACGTCATCACTCAGCCAAAAGCAGGGCAGCCTCGGATTCCTACACTTTGAGAAGCCAACAAAAGCCATCTTTACTCAGTTCATGGCAAACATGTTGTGTCAGAACGATACTCCCTGGTGGGTGGCCTCAGCTCAATGGGTCTTCGACCAACAGCTAGGCCAAAAACACGAACTCTTTTGATCTTTTCGAACTCGCACAACCCAAGCGAATTATGAAAGGGCTACCAGCGTACTGGGACCGGGTCCTACGCAGCTGGTTTGCCCTCAAGGGTAAAGAATCTAACGGGACTTTTAACGGCCCCATCGAATCTCTACTTGGCTTACCTTTTGACCATCTGGCAGTGTATCTCCTCATTGAGATATATGCGGCGACTCGGAAGAAGCTGTGGGTGAACAAATTCTTCGCTCAGAGTGACATTTTAGAGCAATACTAGCTGACTGGCACAGCAATTTCACGTGAAGACCCTCTTTTGCAACCGCACGTGCTGGCTTTTGGCCAGTGCCAGGTCAACCTCCATCCCCACGTCGTTTTCAAATTGCTTAACTATCCGCTCGACCCTTACAGATGCGTTGTGTGGGCATACGCTCAACTAGACTGTATTCCCTTAGAAGTATATACACCACGACTTGGGCGACTGACGGCGTCGTCCACGGAGGTTGTGCCGATAAGACCAGTAAGAACATAAATATGATCAAGTAGAGAGAACAGGAACAGATATTACAAGGCTGTCCAAGGCGCGCTGGATTCGGCTGACAAAAATCCAAACACCTCTTTCTCACCATTATGGATAATAAATGCCGCAGTTCAGACTACCGTGTAACAGTCACACTTCATTCCTGACCTCGAACCTCGTCTGCAAGTACTGTAGTACTATTACTCGATCTGACAACTCAACCGACGGAGCCGAGGAGCTAGCATGCGGGAATATCATGAACTACTTTTAATTTTGTCCCTACGTCCAAGATGTCTGGCGGCGGGTTTCGCACTTATTGCAAGCTTTACATGTAGCCTGTCTTTCTGATCGACCTGCGTATGGTCGGCCTATGTGTGTTTTAGTTCTGGAGTAGGAAATTTCCAAATGCAGATGCCCTACATGGGTTGGCGGCTTGGAAAATCGTCAGCGCTCGCGCAAAGTTATCCCTAGATAACATTATGCTTATAGGCGAGGCCATTATACGCGCTGGAAATACACTGACATGTATTATATCATACTCGACATACACTAAAAAGCGTAATTGTGTGTTGCTTTTAGACTTTCCAGTGAGTATAATGTACGCTGTAAAACGACAAATGCCCAATCTTCACTAAAAGTTGAAGTCACCAGTGCATACCTCATCCCCAAACCCTCTTTGCTTTTTTGTTCTTCGGCTACAGCTTTCCCGCTCTCTGCTGCCTTTCAGCCATTGGGCTGAGGCTGAAAGAACCAAAAATATAATTGCTGCAGCTCCACAGATCTCTCAATAATGTATGTGGTTCACTGAGCCGAAGCTGTAGAGGTGGCTTGCCAAAAAGACAACCCCTCCAGAGACAACCTTGCATATATAAAGCCCAGCTCTCCCACCCCCTTCCCGCTCCTCCTTTCTTTACGTTCTCATGTCTCTCTTTCTTTCTTTCTTTCTTTCTTATAGCCTTTAGTCCATTTTTGGCTTCACATCACACACCTGGCTTTTTTTATTCAACATCGTCGAGCTCTAGTTCTCGCTATCATCTTTGTTATTCTGCTCTTTACCAATGAACAACTGCATCCACAACCTAGGCGACAAGCCTGGTACCCCTGCTCCCACGCAGAGCATGAGTGCCGGGGTACTCCGAGAGACGCTGCGGGGAGCAGGTATACCTGACTCTGAAATAGCTAGACTTACCCAAGTTCTTGCACCTTATAATCCTAGCTTAGCTTCCAACAACCACGCGGGGGCTCCTATCGCAGGTCCCGCTGAAAATGGCCATTTTCAAGTCCCCATCCCAAACAGCGCCATTTCCCCTCATGTTACCCCAGTTGCATATGTTCCTCGCCCTACGCCTACAGCCCATTTACCCGCCGCGCCTTCATCTCTTGCAAGCCCCACCGCGCCTCAATCTCTTGTAGGCTCCACCGCACCTCCAGTTCTTGCAGGCTCCGCCGCACCTCCAGTTCTTGCAGGCTCCGCCGCACCTCCAGCTCTTGCAGGCTCCGCCGCTGGTCTCGCTGCCTATGCCTCACTGTTACAGTATCGCGTTACGCCTACAGCTCATTTGCCTGCCGCGCCTCCAACTCTTGCGAACCCCACCGCTGGTTCCGTTGCGGCTTATGCTCATCTGCTACAGCGTCTCACTACGCCTACGGCTCATTTACCCGCCGCAATTCCAGCTCTTGCAGGTTCCACCGCCCCTCAACCTCTTGCAGGCTCCGCCGCTGGTCTCGCTGCAGCCTATGCCTCCATGTTACAGCGTCTCGCTATGTCTACAGCTCTTTTACCCGCCGCAATTCCAGCTCTTGCAAGCTCCACCGCTGGTCTCGCTGCAGCCTATGCTCCCCAGTCCCATCCATTCTTTGTTCGTCTGGCTGTGGACGGAAAGAGGAAATCGGATGATCTATATAGCAAAATGGGGAGGCCACCAACACCGCCACCGCGTAAGCACCAAAGAACTGCCGCATCGGCTGGCAAAGCATTCGGAACCTCATCTGACGACGAAGATGGCGAGCCTAGTGCGAGCATGGGAGCGTCCTCTAGCGCGCCGAACGATCAATCTAACGTCGACCGCGATACTGTCCAGCAACATGGTTTGACAACTGTTCTCCGCGATGGCTCTGGTGAGGAGGTGACGTCAATGCGCGTGACTCTTGCATTCGGGTCTTTCTTCTATATGCCACTCTCCATTTTTGCCATTCTGTATCACTGCAAGTTTGGCTGTCGGCTCGTTCCCAAGGGCATCCGTCGTCGAGCTGCCTACGAGGCGTTGGGAACGCTGGAGGGCTTCAAGCTCCATACGATTACAGTCAAGAATGCGAATCCAGACCAGACAGTCAAGAATGCGAATCCGGACCAGACAGTCAAGCTGACTGTCTTGATGCGCGACGGCCCCGAGCTTGAAACGATGCGTGTCAATCTTCAGGAGCGACTAGGGCTAACGAAGAAGCCCATCTTGCCGATTCCCGAGCCGCTTATGTGCTACTCTGTGATGATGCTCGGATGCGTGCCACTCGAGCAACTCTCGGGCGCTGTTTTTCAAGAGATGCTTCCGATAATAACCGGAGTGGATTTCGAGTCGCTGCCAGTGGCCACAAGCAAGGGAATCCGTCGAATGCCGTATGGAGAGCTGTGTAGAGTAGCGAAGAAGTGGGCGCGCGATCTGTGCCGGTATACCACTAATGTCCGCAATAGGAACAAAATGCTGGGTATGGCGACGAGATGTTATATTGCGTATACAAAGGAGTGCCACGCGAAAGAGAATACACCTGCCGATTTGGATCTGGAAGGCAAGATAGCCAAGGAGATGCTTAAAGACGGCGTGTTTTCTAGCCGGCTGCTGCTTGGCATCCGCAAGCCCGAGTTCAAGCTACTCCTTAAACACCTGACGTTTATGATCAAGAACGACAAGGATGAGGGCATAAGAACGTATATGAGGAACCTTTCCAAACACCTGTTTAAACAGTCTTGAGTTCTTTTATATTTCTTTTATCACACTTTTCATTCATTACGACAATAACATGGAGTAGCATTGGATCATTTATTTGTGGCCAAAAATACCAATGTCTCCAAAAGTGTCCACCTTTATATAATCAGCAACTGCGTTGGTCAAAATGGCAAACGTCACGACTCGTTAACAGTCCGGATCATGCGGTTGACGCGCTGTCGTACGCTGTCCTTTACTTGGAGGTCGTCTGTTTCCGAGCCGTTCTGTCGGCTGGCCGACGACGTACTGTGACCATTGGCAGCAAATGCCGATGCCAAGCTCGGGGTATGTGCCAGCGGCGACGAGAGTCCTCCAGGCGTTAGCCGATTTCCAGCAGCAAAAATGCGCGAGCCAACCATGTTTGGGCCAAGCACAGACGAGGAAGACAAACCAACAATTGGGCGCATTTGCGGCGACATGGCAAAGATCGACGACTCGGGCGACCAAGAGCGATGCAGCGGTTGTGGCTGCTGAGGCCGAACAACCGGCGACCGTAGCGAATGGGTGCTGGTCGACATGTGCTCTTCTGGAGTAAACATCCGTGGGGGGTGCGGCGGCAATGGCATTATCCCCATCGATGGGCTCATATTGGTATTGGAGACTGCCGCTGTGGCACGAGAGTTGGCCGTGCTGCGTAGTGGGTGAGGCGGCGGCAGTTGTGTGTTGTAGTCGGGCGGAAGCTCGGCTACATTCAGCGTCGGGATAATAGGCGAGATCGGCTGGTTGATGTCTAAAACAGGAGATCGGGGAATGTCGCCCTGCTGCGGGTGCGAATGGGAGTGCTGGTTTTGTGCAGTCGGGGCGGCAGAGGCCTGTACATTAGCACCAGCAGTCGTGCTCGCGGTAGTGGCTCCTGGAGGCTTTGGAGTAAAGGGGTGCTTAATCTTGATGCGCTTCTCGTTCGGCATAACGAGCTCCTTGGCAAAGACAGCTTGCAGCTTGCGACTGATGACCGAGGTCAGCATAGGCAGGTTCTGTACCTTGGCCTTGCTCCCAATCAAAGTCTGCACGTCAAACTCCAGTACATAGTCTGGTAGAATCGAGATCGCAACCGATGGCTCTAGCGATGCGCTGTCGAATTCAATGGCTACGGTGCCAATAAACTTTACCAACGACACCACCATAGTGACAGGAAGGGCGGCCACTGATGGCCGAGGCCAGTTGACCAAAACGCGCGTGTTGAAGCCCAAAGTAATATCGTCATGAAGCGCTAGATCCAGCTCAGCCCGCATGCCCAGAGACCCCCTCGATGGAACCATGCGCGCGCTGGTGATGCGCAAAAAGTCAGAGCCAAGCGAAAACTGCGTAATGCGAATGCTGTCGATAACCGAGGGGCGCAACTCGCCATTCAGAGCCTCACTGATTACGCGCACAAGTCGGTCGTGGCGCTCAGCGTCAGCGCGGAACTTTGCAATGATCTGCGCCAGAAACACCGTCAGCCAGTCGCAGGACTCTGGCGCATGTCCCATCAGATCGTAGGCCGTGCGCGAGAGGATTTCCTTGTGCATCTTCGCCAGCTCTTCGGCCAAGTCGTTTGGCTTGGGCTCCTTGGGTTTCCGCGAGAATATCATAAACTTTGACAAGCCAAACCCACCCTCGTGCACAACGGTATTGCCGCCCCTTGTTACTGCGCCGTCGCCCGTTGCTCCCGCTGTGTGCTGTGCTGTGTGGTCGTCGGATGACTGACTTCCAAGTGGCTCTTCGAAGAGTACGTACTTTATGGCCATTACTAGCAGAATCAGCATGCTGAGCTGACCCAAGATAAACCCCTGCATAAACGTTGGTTGCCAGGCCCACAGCTGGTGTGCCAGCGCGGACAGCCGTGTGGACACTAGGTAGTGGTGCGGTTCGGCAGCTATTGTCGAAGCTAGTGTGTCGGCAAGTACACTTAGCGACGAGCTCGTAGTTGTAGAGGCGTATGTCTCGCCTATAGCATTGCTCGTGATTGTGGCCAGGGTCTGTGTCAGTGTGGGTGTCGGTGTTGGCGTCGGCGATAAAAGCCCCGAGGCAAAGGCCGTTGCTAGTAAACTTGCCACCAACTCCATTGGCTATGTCATCCACCAGAGTCAGATAGGTCGATTCGATACACGCGCCGCAAGAAAAAAAATAGCTGGTAAAAAAAAAAAATCAAATTTGGAAGAAGTGAAAGCGAGTTGCAAATTGTGAAGCCTGGCTTGAATAGGATCAAGAGGGATAATCGGGCGGGCATGCCGATCAGCTTGAGCTTGAGCATCAACACGGACCACTGCAGTTGAAAATCCGATGGGGCATCGGGGCAAAGGTTGTAGTCGCTGTTCTTTTTAGAGACACTTTATGCATTTGCTCTCTAATTTCACTTTTCTCTTCTTCCAAGTTCTCCAATCCGTCCAGGGGTCCGTCTGCTGCTAGCAATTCTTCTCACCGCCCGGCTATATGCACTGCTGCTTCTAGTTTTTGGTGCCTTTGTACGCAGCTCGCCGGGCTCTGAAAACTGTCTCTCTTTCTATCGCCTTTGCCATTATCTCTTTCTTTGTCAATTTCGTATCTTCTTTATACATAGACAGGACCGCTAGTCTTTTCGTAGACACCCTTTCCACCACGACTATATTAAAGCAGACGAGCATCACTTGTGCTGACAGTTGACGTACGCCAAGCGTGGCAACTACTGGGAGGTAAGTGAGCCAGCTCCGGCTGGTCTTCGCACAGAGGCTGTCTCTCTTTTCGACATCTATTTACCTTTTTTATTTTTGTACTTGTACTGGAGCCCATCTTTGCGCATCTCTTTGATTATATTCAGGCCTACTGCCCCACTTTGCCTTACAAACCACCTCTGGGCACGACCTTTATAGCACGCTTGTTCTTTTGCTACTGCTCGTCATTTCGCACCGCCTGCCACCTCCAACAATTTTTGTTTTATCTTATTGCACTTTTTTTTTTTTGTATCTAACGTCCCCCGCTTTTATTACTTCTTTCCACATTAGCTGTACCCGGTCTGCTGGCACACTATCACTTTTTATTTTCACGGTCTGCCTTCTTTATTGCCGCAGTCAATGGAGTTGCGGTCAAACGAATCACAGCACATGCCGGACTCGGATGCTGCGACACCCGACGACAGCCAGGGCCATGGCTCAAATACACGCATGGATACATCCAGCGATTCTCAGCAACAAGCGCCCGAGCATCACAACTCACCTATAGCTCGGCGTGTAGTCACGGGCGGTCTTGGCTTGCATGCAGCGAGCGTTCATACTTCAGAAAATGCCTCAACATACTCAGACCGATCTGCATTTGACTCGGTGTCTGGCGACTCCAAGCCGCCGTCGCAAAGGTCTTCGGGTATGAGCTTGGTGCGGCGACTCCGACGCTTGTCCAGCGCTGCCTTGCACGGCAAAGTAAATAGGCTTTTCTCGCGGTCTAACAACCCATCTCAGGACAGCTTGTTGATTAGTGGACCGGCCAGCCCATCGCCGTGCCTGACACCCGGCGCAACGCCAGGCTCCCCGACGGTGTGCTCTAGAACTGATTCTTCTGATTCGTTTCACGACCGAAGACCGCCTTCTTATGGCGTGTACGAGCGCCAGACGGTTGGTGCCACTGTTCTTACATCCAGCCCTGCCGCCGAATGGCGGGCGAACAATGCTCACAACCTGCCGCCATTGCCACCCAAACCTCTATCGACAAGGAGAAATCGCGCCATGACCGAGGTAACTCCTCTGGCCATACGCGGCCAGCTTGGAAGCGCCGAGAGCGAGGCTGCCATGGCTGAGCCAAGCGACAGCGGCGAAACTCTGCAAAAGATCGCCCAGTCCAGAGCCAAGGTTGCCAACTCGCCGTTGGTGGCCAGCCCGTTATCCCGAAAATCCTTCCACACGCTTCACGCAGCTGCCGGCTTGGATGAGACTGGTAGTAAGCGTGTTTCTTCGCCACCGCATATGGCAAAGTCGGTCAGCGAGAACCAGTTTTCCTCTCTGCTATCACCCCCAGCTCACTCGTTGCAGCACGCATTGCCTACAACGCCACGGATGTCATCGCACAATCTCTCCTCGGCTGGCGCCACGTCCGACGCACAGCGGCCTGTTACTCCCCAACGACTGAGCTACCAGTACGCTGAATACTTCAATGACGACATGCCTTTCCGGGCCGCAGATACACCGAGTCCGCCCGACAAGACAATTGGTCGGGCGCAAGCGCATTTTAACAGCGACCTAGGCACGCCCACCATCCAGCGCCGCCGCACTGCGCTGACAACGCTAGACTGGGCCAGCCACAGCGTGACTACAACATTGCAGCCACCGAGATTAAGTCAAAATGCGCTGCCGCCACCGCCACTGCCGCCACCAAATCCACAACAACAGCAGCAGCAGCCGCGGCAACAACAACAACAACAAAGACCGCCTGACTTTGGCATCGCGTTAGCAAAGAGCTCAAGTGGTTCTAGATCCGAATCACCATCGAGCTTGCTTTCTGCCTTCCAGGTTCGCTCTCACGTCAACTCGGGAAGGCTTCGCCAGACGAGCATTGGCACATCGGCGCGCAGCTCGACATCCATCGCATCTGATTCGGCTCCCTCTTGGGTCTCTGCCATGTCAAATGCCGACATGGACGCTGGAGATGACAATGACAATGACGGCGATAGCCGCTTAGCGGGCCTTGACTCGTCATCTCTGGCCATTAATCAAGTCCGCCGGAGTACTGACTTGAGTGGCATCATGCTTGGCAGTAGCGCGTCTGACTCTATCTCGATACCCGCCTTGGCTACGTCGTATCATCCGCGCTGGTCGATACCGTCAGTGGGCCCACAGTCACAATTCGATTCGTCGCTGATGGACTGGCAGATGTCACAGGATGAATCCGCCACTGTCTACAGCTGCTCCCCTTCGTCGGTGTCGCTGGCCAACGAGCCAATCCGTGCCATGGCCATTGCTCCATTGTCGACTGGTGCGTTTGGAGGAGCGCTTGAGCGCTTTTCTGACGGCGCTGTAGGCAGCACGAGCGGCTACACGCCCCCATTTGCGCCAGAGCGCCGCCGCGTGACTAGCACTCCCTCTCGGTCCTCTGCGGTTAGTTTGGCTGCTGGTGCAGAGTCGCCTCTGTACCAAGCACTAAGTGAGGCCGATGAGCTAGACGCGTCCATGGCAGAGCTATCTCTGTCTAGCGCGAGTGGCAGCGCTGCGGGTGGCACACCCTCGCACTCGGCTTCGGCATCGTCAGTGTCTGTCTCTCAGCTCATTAGGCCGCGCGGAGGGTCGCAGCCGATTCACTTGGCGCGAGCTGCTACCACCAATGCCATTAGACTGAAGGAGAAAAGTGCCGCCCAACCGAACTACGGCGCCATCCCCTCTGCTCAGCGCAATGCAGATGTGCGCACGGGTCCTGGCTCGGCTCCCGAGTCCTTCAACATCGACCTGGCTATCGAGAAGAACAAGGCGCGCCTTCGCGTGCGAGCCACATCTACCTCGAACCAGTCGTTTGTCCCGGGCGACAATACGCCCTTTGGGCACGACGGCCTGTCGCCCGGCTACAGCAGTAGCAGCAATGCTAGTCACTCGCAGCAGAATACTCTGGGTAGAAGTACTGCTGCCGGTGGGATGCCTGTTAGCCGGCCGACATCGTCAATGTCGGCGTATACGATGTCGCCCATGTCCAGCACTGCCGGTGACGACCACCAGAATGTGCTATTGTCCCAGCTGTGGCAGCCCTCGGCCATGTATCAGTCTAGCCCGGAGCGTGGCAGCGATGGCCATATGTCGGGCGCAGGCATGTATACGCCGTCCTCGACCTCGTCTCCTCCGGTTCACTACCAGCTCAATAATTCCCATGGCCAGCAGCACGCCAGCTCTAGTAATCACTCGGCACGGCTGAATGTGTCGTCGGTCCAGCGCAGCTCGTCTGGCCACAGCGTGTCTAGCGGTATTAGTGAGTTGCTGGAGCCCTCAAGCGTGAGCCAGGCGCGCAAGGATGCGCTGTGGCAAGTCCTTGTTGTGTCAAAGTCGCGCGCTGACACTGAAATAGACAAAATCATGCGGCAGTGGAAGGAGTCGGACAGCGGCACTATCGTTTGCACGCTAGATGTCGATGCCAAGCCCGGAGTGGGTGATGACGACGCAATGATCCTCATGGTCAAACGCGGACATCGCCGGTCAACGTCGGACATTAAGCGCGCTGATGGCGATAA
This sequence comes from Coemansia sp. RSA 922, assembly GCA_027577415.1. Lineage (NCBI taxonomy): Eukaryota > Fungi > Kickxellomycota > Kickxellomycetes > Kickxellales > Kickxellaceae > Coemansia > Coemansia sp. RSA 922. Next base: position 10,986 of record JANBQS010000148.1, on the reverse strand, counting down.
GAACGAGTTCCGCCGTCGAGTCGTTGATCTGACCAGCGTGATTCGGAGCTCATCAGTAGCCGATCTGAGCAATGAGCGGTTCACTCGTGGAATCACTGAGCAGCTCTATGGTCTGTTGACAGAGCAGCGCACGCGGTTTTCATTTGACGCCAATGTTGGTACCCTGATCCTGGATATTCTGTACCAATTCTCGGCTGTGTCGCAGACCGTAAACCAACTGTCGGCGCCAGCCAACGTGTTCCAATCTGGCGCGCGTGGCGGAGTCTCAGGCGAGGCATCGCCAGCGATTAGCCAGTTCCCCAGTCCATTGCTAGCACCAGATGCCTCGCTCGGCCGAGGAGCACTAGGCCATGTACAGCCGCTCAGCTCTGCGCTTTCGTCGCACTACGAAGCTGCCAGTGCCCGCAATGCGAGTCGTAGCCACCAGCTATCAGCCTCGGCTGCATCCGCCATGAGCGAGCTTGGCGATTACCGAATTGGACGGACCGCTTCTGAGAACTTGACGCATCTGACGTCCCACCTTCAGCGCCACCAGCAAGGCAACAGCTCTGATTCGTACCTGCTTGGTAGTGCTGGGGCTCGAGGCGCGCGGCCCTTGGATAGCGGAGTGATGCATATGTCGAGTCCTCGACTTGTACCAGGCACTGCTCACAGCTCGACCGCGTCACTAATATCGCTGTTGGCGCCTGTTTACGCCGGCAGTAGCTATAGTATCAGCGGGTCCGTTGGTCGTGCAGGTGCTGTGGGTGGTGGCATCTTAGGCCAGTCTCAGCCTGTTGTTGGTCTTCAGCAGCGCCAGCGTACGTACTTTCCGCAGCCGCCGGGTACTCCTCATTCTGGCCGACTCAGTGTCGACACGCCAGAATCAGAGGCCGAGGTGCCTATGCGCCAGTCGATGGACGATGCGGTGATGCGCCCTACGCTTCGACGCCATATTAGCAAGCTGAGTGTGTCGTCGGAAGCCGCTGATACGCATGGGCTTTCGTACAGGTCGGCTGCTCGAGCGTCCCTCCAGCCACAGCAATTCTACCAGTACTCGTCTCGGCAGAATCAGCCAACTTTCTCTCAGCAGATTGCGCCGCCATCCACGCCTCAGTTGCCCACGTCGCTAACCAGCCTAGATCGGAATGGTGATAGTGCTGCCATGTCGACGCCCAAGCGTACTACTCGGCCAGCGTCAGTGTGCATCTCGAGCGGTGGTGGCTATGCCTCGCTAAGGCACTTTTCAGAGTCCTTCTCGCGACAGGAGAAGCTTGCCAATCTACTTGGCCAGGACTCTGACTTTAGCGACAGCGTCCCCACATCTCCCGCCGAGCCGCCTGCCCGGCCCTTCCTGGATATTGACACGCTGAAGAGGGATACATCTCGGCTACCGCCAATAGACTCGCTGAGAACTATTCCAGAGACGAGGCGAGGAAGCGAGGTGGACACTTGCAGCTTGGAGCGGCAGTTGGCGCAATTGTCTGACAAGTCTGCTATGGCCGAGGCAAAGAGCCTGTCCCATGTTGGCGAAGGCGAAGCTGCCATAGCGGACAACGGCGACGCTGTCGCTGCTGTGGATAGCGCCTTGTTGTCTGCCGTCGACACCGCTGCTGCGGTCTCTCGCGAGGTCGACTCTGCTCCGGCCGACCTTGAGCCGAACTCTGGTTCTGTTGCCTTGGCTGATGATGAGCTGGTGGTCTGCCGGATTTGTGAGCGGGACTTTTGTCGCTCCGAGCTTAACGCGCATTCGGATGTGTGCATACTAGAGCAAACTCGCGCCATGAAACTCGACGAGGTCAACCAGCGTATCAAGCGACTACGCGACTCGATCAGCAAGCGGCTGTCCGATGTCAAGAAGACGAGGCAGTGGGACAGGGTTGCCATTCGAGAGTCTGAACGCATTATTCGCATTGCCAATCGCTCCATTGCCTGGCCCGAGGGCGACAGCCAGCACGAGCAGATGGTGGCCAAGGCCAAGTTCACAAAGTACATTGACAAGCTAGAGACAATTACTGGCAGAACCGCTCCGAGCACTACGCCAGTGGTCGCTAACGGCATGGCCTCGCCTGTGGCTCCAGCGAGCAGCCTTCCTCGGGCTGACATCGAGACTATTTGGCTGGCCGTGCATCTTCTTGCGCGAGTCCAGGAAAAGTTTACGATCATTGAGGAGTTTGACCAAGAGTTCAGCCGCCTAGAGCAGCAAGAGGCCCTGGTGCGCGAGGCAGAATCTCTGAACGACGATGTCGGCTCTGAGCCTGGCAGTCAGTTCCATGAGCTGGCCACTTGGTCGCAGCTGGCACATGTTGGCCGGGGCAGCCCAGCTGCATCGGAGCGCACGAGTATGGAGTATATTCCTTCGCAATCCGAGTCCGGCTCAGCGACCCCAGATACCCACGCATCGCACTCTGTCGGGGTTGGAAAGGGCGCTACCACTTTGACTCGGCGCCATTCTCGTCACTCCCGGCCCGATCGTCGCAGTATAAGCCGGTCGACCAAGCCTGGGGCAGAGCTTGTCGATGCTGACTCTCAAAGCAACGGCAGCGGATCACGCAAGAGAGTGTCCTTGTTTGCTGCCTTGTTCCGCAACAGCAGCATTGCTGGTGTGTTTAACCGCGGCAAGGACTCGGCGGCAAACTCGTCCGTGCTTCGACGCAAAAACATGCCCTCGCCCTTTGCCTCGAGCAGTTTGCAACCAGCTTCCAAGTCTAGCAGCGTGCTACGCAGGCTGTCGCAGAACGCATCGCCCGCACCAGCAGCCAAGCCATCACCAATCGCGACTAACTTGAGCAGCAGTCACAGCACACCTGCTGTCGACCAGGCCGCTAGTGCCAGCCCAGCTACGCCGGCTAGTCCCGCAGATGCTCCGCTGTCGTCTCCTGTGACTAGACAAAGGAACAACAGCCAGCTATCGGGTCTTCGTGCCACGCCCGAGTCTGCCGCGAAGGTGCCGCGCATGCCCTCAACTGATGACTTTGACTTTGTCAAGCCCATCTCGCGCGGTGCGTTTGGCCGCGTGTACTTGACGCGCAAGAAGGCGACAAAGGACTTGTACGCCATCAAGGTTATGCGCAAAAAGGACATTATAGTCAAGAACATGGTCACCCAGACGCTGGCTGAGCGACGGGCGCTGTCACTGCTGTCAAACGAGTGGGTAGTGCGGCTCTACTATGCCTTCCACTCGTCCAAGCACCTCTTCTTGGTCATGGAGTACTTGGTTGGTGGCGACTTGGCCGGTCTTTTGCGTGTGTGGGGAGTGATGGAGGACGACGCGGCAAAGTTCTACATTGCAGAGATCGGCTGCGCTATCGACTACTTGCATCGCAACTCGATCGTCCATCGCGATATCAAGCCAGACAACGTTATGCTAGCTAGCGACGGCCACATCAAGCTGACGGATTTTGGCCTCAGTCAAGTAGCCGTGCGCGGCAATGCTGATGCCAAGCCTTTACTCGATGGATCTGATCTGAACCAAGCCGGAGACTTTGAGGATATTGAGAGACTACCTGATAAGGCCGACGAGTACTGGAGAGCGCCTCTTGCGCAGCTTGGACCTGATTCGCCTGCCGCTGCGCTGGCTGCAAGCAGTGCGCTTACGACTAAGGCTCTTCCACAGTCGAAGCGCGCACATGCTCGGAAAAGCTCGCGGCGATGCCTGGGTACTCCCGATTACCTGGCGCCGGAGTTGCAGGTAGGCGCGAGTAATGGATTTCCCGTCGACTGGTGGGCATTGGGCGTGTGCTTATTCGAGTTCATGTGTGGCTATCCGCCCTTCACCGACGAGTCGCCAGAGGCAATCTTCCGCAACATCTTGAACCACGCAATCGACTGGCCAGAGGAGGAAGGATATGTCAGCGAGGCTGCAATTGAGTTGATTAACGCCCTTTTGCGGCCCGATCCAGCCACGCGTGCGCACTGGAAGGATATCAAGGCTGCGCGACTGTACGAGGGCTGGGACCTGGACTGCATTCGCCAGATGGAGCCACCACTAGTTCCTCAACCCGATGACGATGTTGACACAAGCTACTTTGAGTCGTGCCAGCGAACCGAGATTCAGCGACTATCTAACGCAACGTTCTTGCAGATCGAAGCGGCACGCAGACCTTTGCCTCCGCCACTGCCACAGTCATCGAGGAAGACCGAAAACAGCGTGCTTCCAGAGTCTGGGGATGGGCTCCAGCAAAGTACTCAGCCCGACTCTCCGCTGGACGCTCAACCGGACACGCCGCAGGGCTCGCAGAGAGGATCAAGACGAGAGCGAGCTGCATCTAGAGCTGCCTCAGCTGCTAACGGCGGCTCGGACATGTCTGTGTCTGGTGCTGGCCAGCTCAAAAGGCTTTTTGACGACCTGGCTGACGACAACGACTATGTCTGTGTTGGACATGAGCCGAGTTCTGAAGAATACGCTACGCAAGACGATTTTATACAATCACAGGTGGCCGAGTCGGTTGCCTCAGTCTCGAGCAGCGACAAGTACTCGTTCACAAATGATGGCGTGGGCAATGAGGCGGAGCGCGACGATCAGAGCTTTGCAGAGCCGCAGGTTAACTACGCTGCCTCTGTGTCGATGCAATCTGTTGATGGACTCGACGATACGAACGATACGGATCTAGTTGGCGAGCAGGACAGCATCAGCTCGCTAAGCAAGCCCGAAACGGAACCAGAAGCGCTGCTCAGTCTACAGATCCCGACTGGGCCTAGGTTGTCAATTCACTCAGACGCCATGCTCACGCCTAGACCCTTGTCGGGGGTAGCAATACTACCGCCGCTGCCAATCAGCCACGCCAAGCGCGCAGTTAGCCATTCGCCCAGCCAGTACTCCAGCGGCTTGTTGGAGACGATGGGCCACTCTGGTCCCGCCAGCAAGTCCCACTCGCGCTGTGCATCTGCAACTATTGTGCTGGCTGCATCGAAAAAGAGCGGGACCAACGCAAAGACCAGACGACCAAGTCACAGCCCCGACTACTCCTCGGAATCCGAGCATACGGCTCCACTCGTGCGATCGAGCTCAACTGATGAGCGACTGCAGGGTGTTGCGAGTGGCTCGGTCTCGGCCTCTATCCCAAGAGCCGAGGACTGTGGCTCAGCGGCCAGCAGCAATGCGGGCGGGGACCACGATAATGACGACGATGAAAACGAGGCGCGCGATGAAGATGCGGAGCGAGCGTTTGAGGACTTTACCTACAAGAACATTGCACTGTTGAGCCATGTAAACAGGGGTGTTTCGTCCTCTGGCCAAGCCACACCTACGATCGAGCGACCGCCGCCAGGCCCATCGGCGCTGTCTATGGCGTCGGCAACGGCAATGGCAGCGCCAGTAGCCATGCCTAGTCACCGCCCTTCGGTGTACAGCTCAGCTTCAGGTACGGCTCGTGGATCACCTATCAATGCCTATGACATCAAGAGTCAGTCGCCCGACGCCTAGATCTGTTTTCTGCTATTTGTTTTGTTCATTGGGTTAAATATAAAAAAGTGGATAACATCGACTAGAGTGTACTTTAGGGCTTTGCTTTGCCTTTTCCCTTTCCGCGCTTGGCCTTTCGAGTGCGCTTGCCTTCAGTCGCGTCAACTGTCTTTTCGTCTTGCTCAGTCGGTTGAATTGAAACAGGCTCCGTGGCCTCATCTGGAGGCGTGGCACTAGCGCCCATCGAGGCAGTGGTTTCGGTGACTTGTCCGCCAGTAAACCCCTCCTGTTCCTCGCGTATAAATGCATTCGTGTCGCCTGTGCTTTCAACCTTTGGTAAGTGCAGGCTGACATCGCTGAGAGGCGCCGACATGTGTACTGCACTGGTACTATTCTGGTACGCTCCATCCATGGCCAGCCGACAGGCGTATTCGAACTCTGGAGAAACTGTTGTGAAGCAATTATCTACCGTGGTGCATCGAGCTATCTCTACGTCCTTTGGCAGGCTCTGGCCGTCAGTGATACGAGCATTGTCATCAGCTGTTGAGTACGATCCGAGCACCGTTTGAATATATGCCTGCACCAACCGAGCATAGAACAGCGGGTTCAAATAGTGTAGTATCTGGAACAATTTTAGCCCAGAGCTGATAGACTTTGACGAGGTTGTCCCTGTCGTAGAAGGCAGTGGCAAGGAGTCATGCTTTTTAGATTGTGGCTCGTCGAGCTCTACTGCAGCGCCGTCGGCTATATGGATAGTTGCTGACATTTCCTTTATAGTGGCCAATATTTGCACGAGAGAAATAAAGTATGAGAGCCTTGCAATAACTAAAGCATTGGATGTACAAATAGCCTGTTTTTGCATCACTCTAGGCATTGATGGCAATGTGGAGGTCTCGCATTTTTGCCAATTAATTTGTGGAGTCTTTATTAAGACACCACCAGCATATTCCCCCGCATGACAAAAGACAAGGATGTTCGAAGTGGGGGTAATTCGGCAAAGAGCTAGATGGCCAACATGGCTCACTTGGAATTACCTGTTTCGGCTAAGAAGAGAGCAAAGTCACCCCTGCTGCAAGCACTCGCCAAGGAAGACAGAATGCTAATCTTGGAAAGCTGAGTTGAAGATAGGCTATAATAGAGTCCGTAGTTGTACGGGTGACATGCTATTAAAGCACTTTCACACTCCTCAGTCAGTTGTGAATAACTATATATTGCTATGCTGCCCTACAAACGTTAAATTTAAAACTACCTAGAACATGCTGGATTCGGGTTTAAAGCAGTGCGGAAACCCCAAAGTAATAGTAGTGTAAATTCAAGGCGAACCAAGCTGGATCACTTCTTAGGAATGGCATAGCTTAAATATTACATACCCAATGTGGTTTACTTGTTAGCCTGTCATTAGAGTGTGCCAGCATGGTTGGTATAGTACTCACAAAACTTATCATACGAATTATTTGTTAGGTAGTGTAGAGCATCCCTAATAGCTTTGCTGATGCCACTAGGACCTGAGTTGGGTAAGACAACCTGAAATAGCTTTCCTATATTATGCGCACTATTAATTATTTCGCTTTCAGGGCCGACGTAGAATTTGATCGAATACCATGCTTTTCCCGTACTTCTCCTTTTGTCATAAAGGCTCCGGATTGCGGATTCAATTTCTTGTACGTCATCTATGTTGTCATTGTAATCAAATATAGAGAACATCACTATGATATTTCTATTCCACGATAAAAAAAATTCATCAATATCATCGTCAGTTTTGCGAGTATACAGGTGGTACATTATGCACGTGAAATATCTAGTAAGTAGATAATGTTGAAAAAAAGGTATGGAGAAAAACCGAGGTTGGATAGTGGGTGCACATCTCCCATTTTTATAGCATTTGCTGTAGCTACCGTGGAGAGAAAAACTGGAGAGTATGTGTCCTAGAGACACTAGAACAATCGAAGACTTTAAAGTAGAGCCTCTAAAATGTCATAGAATGACGTCAGCAATCGTTGCAATTAATATCTCAGGCCATTACACAGAGTGATCTCACTATTTACGTCAAAGACGTGGATCAGCACCTCTTTTAAACTCTTTGTGCAAACTAGCGGACGTCATAGAAACGTGGTTCTTTTTTAACTATTGACAGCCAATGATCGCTTGTCAGCTGCAGATTTTTTTTAATCATTGAATGTTCGTCATGTCAAGATTTTCCTCTTGGAGGAGTACTGGTAATACCTGCTGAAGCACAGGGGGCATTTTTTTTTTTTTTTGGTTTTGCATGATGGACAATAAATTGGAAAGACCAAACGTTGCAATTGTCTTTCTGTCTCAGATTTCTATTCTTCTTAGTTGTGGTCACTGTAAAAAGGATGCTTTTCTGTCGTAGGTGCTTTATTTTTGTCGAATGTCGGCTGTTATGTACTTTGAGGAGGATCTGCTTGCTGTTCGATATAGCGAGCACTTCCAGCGGTGAAATCGTTAGCATGCATCGCTCTTTGATCTCTATTCAACGGTTCTAATCGGATTAAGGACATTCTTACATCTAATTCTAGTTTAAATTGAGAATTTAACCCCGCCAATACTACTAGTGTTGAATAGATACCCTACTCCCACTTGAACGCGTTAACTATAATAGTATAGGGCTGATTGGCGACAATAGTAGTTGTAGTAGATATTTTTTATTCAACTTGAAAAGAAAATAGGTACTAAATGCTAGCCAGATAAAGTACTGGTATTAGTATTTCAAGACGAGCTAAGCTGTGTTACTGTTTAAGAATGCTGGTGTGATATGCTCGCCAACAAATATGGTAGTCAGCCATTAGATTTTACCAGCATTTCTGTCATAATATTCACAAAAATCTTCATACGAATGATTTGTTAGGAAATGTAGAGCACACTCAATAGCTCCGCTGATACGAATAGGATCTGTTTGGGCGATGACTATCTGATACAGCTTTTTATTCTTATGCAGTTCATCAATACAACCCTCATGGGGACCAACGTATATTTCAATTGCGCACGTAGCTTCTCCAATGTAAGCCCTAGAGGTATTCACTTGTGTGATCAAATTTACAAGGTGGAGATCACTATGTATTTCGCCCAAGTAATCATAGATAGAAAACATAATTGGAATGCTGTCATGGGTGCAGTTTAGATAGGTGTCAATGTGGCCTAAGGTTTTGCAAGTAGGCTGGAATGGCATTTTGTTGTTCTAAAATATGCCAAATAGCTAGCGTAAAGGGGTAAAGGTAGGCTAGTTAATGTTGAAAATAATATGGAGACAAAAGCGAGGTTGGAAAAGTGGGCGCGCTCCTCCCAGTTTTATAGTGTTCTCCGTCGCTTCTGTGAGGAGAAAAAATTGGGGAGTTCGCATAGAGGAGACAGCAAAAGAGTGGATGACGTGGCCAGCAAGACTTGCTTCCCTTTTACGCTCTTTGAAATAGCTTGTTTTTTTTACGTCATTGCTAGCTAATCATTGCTTGCCAACTGCAGCGCTTTGAAGCTTTGAGAATCCGTAACGTCACACTTTCGTGCTCTTTGAAGAGTGCCGGAAGTGCCAGTTGAAGCACTGTGGGCGCTCTACTTCGATTTTACAAGCTAGGCAGGAAAGTGGGACAGACCAAACACCCCATTTTCAGTGTTTGTTTCGGTTTTTTTTTTTCGTTGGTGGCGACCACCAGTAAAGGATTGTTTGCGCTTCTTGGCTTACTGAAGTAGGAGTGGCCTTGGATTTTGAGGATATGTCAACATCCAATACCACATTTGGCCAACAACATGTATTTTTTTGCTAGGTGTTATATTAGATATTTACACGAGATATATCAATCTCACTATTGCTGGTCGGTGGGCTTTTTCTCTAGGGGCAGCCCACCGATGCGGTGAACCTTGCGTCGCAAAACGCGGTTGCGCGGGAATGGCGAGCGGCCACCACTGGCGCCATGGGGCGGAGTAGTCGCAGAGTATGGTGTCGCAGATGCAGCAGCCAGGCCGTTGCCTCCACTCATTGAAAAGTTCCTAGTGCCCAGACGCGGCGCGGCACTACCTGGCGACAATGGCTGAGACATGAACTGCGGCGGCGGCGACGAGTAGATGCCGTTGTCAGAGAAGGCCGGCTGTCGGTTCATCGCCTGGCCCAGCTGCGGATTGACATCGGATCTCATTGTCGTGTGCTCAAAGCGGCGCGTGTATGGCGAAAGCGTTTGGCCCATGCTCATTAGCGAGGCAAGGCGAGCGGCTACCGCGTTGTCTGTCGGGCGCAATACGACGCCGCTGCGCTGCTCATCGAGCTCGCGCTGCTTTTCGCGGCGTAAGAGGTAAACATCAAGCTCGGCCGATTGCTGCATGCGCTCCCAGTCGTCGTTGAGGAACTGTTCCAGAGACTCGGGATCACCACTCATCCTAGTGCCACTAAATGTATCGCCGCGGTGATGCCGATTGTGGCCGAATTGTGAACGGATATACTGATGGTGCTGAGTCGGACTTTCATGGCCAGCGCGAGTCGGCGTCAGCGCTTCCTCCTTTCGCTCTAACGGCCACTGCGTGTGCGCTTCTTGCGACTGTGCCATGCCAGCGGCCTGGAAGGTGTAGAGCTGACCCGAGTCAACGCTTCGCCGCGGCGTGATCTGCTCTCCAAAGGCGCTGTGGTTTGATTGGTCAAGCAAAAGATTTGGGTCATCATGCACTTCTGACCGAGGCATAGAAACCCCACTTACCGGCTCGTGGCCATTACTGGCGCCATTGGCGTTGGTATGAGAAAGCTCCATGAGTCGGCGGTGGAGTTGCGAGGCCATGAGCTGCTGCGAGATCGAACGTGAAAGAGAGCCAGCTGACGCAGCGCCAGAGTCAGCGCCAACGACTCCGTCTAGACCCGGCGGCTCACCCCAGATATCAGCGTTGCCGACAGACTGCGCGTGGTGCATGCGGATCAGCTGCTGCTGTCTTTCGATACACTCACGGCGTTCCTTCTCCTTAAGCTCTCGGGCGCGGCGGATCTCGTTGACGCTCATGTCATGGACAATGACAGGCAAGTCTTCCTGGAACAGAGAGCGCAAGGTTGCCTCGATTTCGCGCTGCAGCATGCTGCGCACGGACGGCACCGAGTCAAAGGTCGAGTGCACCTCAACTGAGACTAGCGGGTCGCTGCGAAACACCAGCGTTATTCCATCTTGTTTAGAGACGGCCAGTACAATAATTCCGTGCAGCTTCAGCCCCGATATACGCAAGAGCATGGGCACTACCAAAGGCTGGGCGGCCGCAACGACTCCGAGACTGGGCATGGTTGGAAGTTCGCTGGTGGGCAGGCGCAGTGGGTTGGCCTGGACTTGGGTTTGCAAAACAAGATAGCCGTCGCCCTCGTACTTCATGCGGAACATTGCCCGGAACCGGTCTTCCTCAAGCTCGCTGATCTCCAGAATATCCAGCTGTGGCGGATTGCTTCCCAAGTCGAGCTCCTTGGCGATAATCGGACCGACCAAGTTCGGGGGTTTGTTGCCGCCCTTATTCAGAGCCTGTGTCAGCATCGCCAGGGCCTCTTCGTTAAACTCTGGCGGAAACCCGCCCCAGTTGAATTTGAACGACATGTCGCAAGCTATCAGCCCTAGCGTAGATTTGCTTAG
>JANBQS010000147.1:0-30573 GCA_027577415.1 Coemansia sp. RSA 922 | reverse complement strand
TTTGAGTGAGCACATCAGCCACAATATGATGCTTGGCATTGTTAGTTGCCTATTGATTGTAATAACAAGTCATTTGGTCTCGGTCATTGCCCACTTCTCAGTGGATCCTAGTATTGTCTACGAGACCATGAGTGGCGTGAGAGGCCGAGGTTTTTATTTGGCCTGTCTGTTGTTATTACGCTGCACAGCATTGTATGTGTAATTTTTGCTTGTGAGCTGTTTACATGTTTTCGCAGCGATGACGAAAGAGGCACTTGTAAACATACCTTTTTTTCTCCAAGTGTGAGCGGATGAATGTTTGCTACTTGACACTTTACTCAAAGCCACGCTGACACTGGCTGTAAACAAGCACTACAAAAAGTTAGATGTTGAATAGAGCGATATTCTCTTTTTCGATTATTAGACCAAAACAAACCATCTAGGAGTCTCATTTTTTTTGAAAGAGTGAAACTGGGAGAAAGAGTGAGAAAGGGGGCGTCATGGCGTCTGTATTCGGATATGTGCAAAAGAAAATTTATTTAGAAAGTTACTTTTTGCGCCGCTTGATGAGAGAATCCAAAAACAAAGATGTTTTAGACTTTTTCTTTGTCGCCATATTCGCCCCAGCCGACAAGGTGCTGTGTGGCGAGGAGCTGGATACTGGTGAAGCCTTTGCAGTTTGCTCTGCTCCACTAGATCCAACTATGCGAGATCGGCTATCAGTATCATCTGCCTCATCGTCAATGGATTTTCGCTTCTCTGCCAAAAGAGACTTTTTGTCGTGAGCGCCAGTAGAGACGCCCTTAGTTAGCTTGCGCTTTAGTTGGAGCTCTTCAGCCGAGAGAATTCCTGGACCAGATTGTGAGTTTGACATCATCTCCTTGTGAGAGAGGAATTTGGCGCCCACGCCCAAACGAGCCGGACGACCCTTGAATATATCGCGGGCTTTCAGGGCGGGTGTACTTGTGTGCTTCTTTTTATCGGTGTCGGCGTCGTCCTCGTCGTCACTAGGCAGCCACGAGCCGACTATTTTTGAGGCAGTGTTGGCAGAGGCGCGTAGCAGTGCCTCTATTTCCTGCACTTGCTTTTGCTTTTCTCGATCGATAGGCTTTTGCTTCACCATGATAACGTTCAAATTACAAATTAGATATGTATACGTTGAGCTCAAATCGCATCCGCCACTTTTGCCAATTTTGGCAGACTCCACAAACCGGGCCGGATGTCGTATGGGAGATTTAATCACAGTGTGATACGAATTAAATTAGACAATATTGATGATTACGACTATGCTGCCTTTCTCCGCTTGCCGAATCTTGTAGACGTGCCGATATTGGGTGGCCACTCGTTGCCCATCTCTAGCCACAGATCCTTGGCAGCATTGCGAACCAAAGACTTGAAGAACCTGTACTCCTCTTGCGCCTCTTGCATATCCCGCATGATGTCTTGTATGGCGGCCGACTCTTCACTTGGCTGGTCTTGGAGCTGGTCACCAGGCGATACGTCAGAGATCCAGGCAGAGGCTGCGGGACTTGAGTTGACTGCCTTTCTTTTGCTTTGCTGCTGCTGTCGAGCAGGTGGCTTTTGTCGATTAGAAGAGAGCGGAGGACGTCCGCGTTTCGCAGACTTTGGTTGGCTGGTAGGCTGAGTATGGCGTTGCAGATTGGAGCGGCGTTTACCGGCCATAGCGGTGGTGGGGAGTGGCGTGGGCTCGGGGGATGTGCGTGCGGTAGACTCTGGCGTTGATACGGGTTGCGAGGAGTTTTTAGAGATGATGTGCGGTGGCTGCAGTATTTGTGGCTGAGCGCCGTCTTCGTCTTCCTCTTCATCTTCATCATCGCCCTGAGCGTCCTCTGGCTCATCGTTGTCGTCATCGCCATCATCATCGCCATCGCCATCATTGCCGCCACCATTTCCTGGCCCATCGTCCTCGTCGTCCTCGCCCTTGGTGTCGTCGGAGGGGTTAGGCGATTCAGAGGGCCCCTTGGGTGGAGGCGTGGGATTGCGGCGACGAGACGTGGTAGTAGTTGTTGAGCGCGGAGTGTGTTGTTGCTGACGCCTGCCACGCTGGTAGTGAGCACCACCAGAGGCTGAGAGTTTAGAGGAGCGAGATGCGGCACGTGCAGGCGAGGCAGAACGATAGAGAGGCTCGTGATGGTGATCAGACTCTGAAGCGAGTCGGCGAGTCAAGCCGCCAGGCGAGGCTGGCAGTGACCGAGCGCTAGCATGGTTGCTGTCATCATCCGTGACAATAGCTAGAGCGGCAGCAGAAACGAGGGTGGATACGTCAGATTCAGCGGCGCTGACGAGGGCAAGGGCGGGGAGCGGCGGGGACGACAAGGGTGAGGACAAATGGTCGTTCCGCGGCGGGCTGGCTTTGCTACTGCCAAGTTGGTCGGGCAGCATGGCAGTAGTAGGAGTGAAGAAAAGAGTGGGTTCAGATGAAAGAACAAAGGGAAGGCGCAGGGTCTCGCTTCCCGTCATCCAAAGCCGCCACTGGAACCGGGTATGTACGTGCCCTGTTTTCAAGTACGATAATGCACCTTTGATGGCCTTGTCGCGGAGAAAGCTCGTGCTCTTTTTCGCAAAGTCTGTGAATGGCGGCTGACTAGTATCGAATATGCGCAGCTCACAGCCATTGACCGTAGAGTATTTAAAGTCTTCAAAGTACTTTACCAAGCACTCCTCCGGCCCCAAGCTCGTGCACCCCATGGTGGTGTCAATTTCATCTGTCGGCACGATCTACATACCAAAGGGTCAAGCGATTAAAAGAGGATGTGAGTTGGAAGAAGCATAAGGGAACATCGGAGTTTGCAAAACAGCGTGGGCCTATTCTTACCATTGCTGGCCACCAGTACGGGACTGAAGAGTCGAGTGGGTCAACAAACACCACGTCGCGTCCGCGCCACGGCTGCTGCGGCGTGCCTGCAGCGCTTGCAGTAGTGGAAGCGCGTGGCCGCGGGCTCTGCTTGAGCTCGGCCGTGCGTGAGTGTGCTTGCAGCGCCTGGGCAGCCGAGTGAACAGTATCCACCATGGGTAGTAATAGCTCCAGCGCTATTAGATGCAGAGACAGCGAAGCTACGAGTGTATGCGAGTTGTGAAAGAGTCGGAGCGGATGCTATAGAGCCCAGAACCAGTCTATGGCAAGAGGCTCCCGCAGAACTAGTTGTGCGTGAGTAAAGACAAGCGAGTGAACAAGAGGAGAATAATAATAAAGTAATTCGGGAGCACTCGCCAAATAACCGTGCTATGTTACATTTAAAGAAGGCAAAAAAAAAAACAGTCAAGAAGAAAAGAGGGGTGTGTGGTAAGCCCGGGCCTGCCCCAGCAAAGTCACCCTAATCAGGCTGAACAAAAAAAGCTGTAGTCTTTGGCCAGCTATTCAATTGAACAGCCGTGGCGGTAGAGGAGACGCAGCGAGAAGCCCAATGAGGATCTTCGCTCTCTTTTGGATCCTTTTCATTTGTGATCCGTCGTCGTCATCAGCTCCAAGCTCTCGCCAGCAATCTTTTTTCCGGCACCAGAGTTTCGCCGGCGTTCGCATGCCTGCTGCTCTCTCTCTCTCTCCTCATCACGCCGCGGCTCGATGCGCCGAGTCGTTTGCTCAATTAGTAGTAGACTTTACGAACTTTTGTGCACACTGCTGCACACTGGTACATGGACCTCGTAAGCAGCAGCTCTCGTGTCCTTTGCTGGCTCTTCTGTCTTTTATGGATCCTGCCGGCAAGTGGCAAAGAGGGTCCTTGCCCAGAAACAGGTTATGCACCTTTCACACTACTAAGCACCACAAAGCAAGGTCACTTTTTTTTTTTTTTTTTTTTCCACGCGAGCACCCGTTTCTGAAATTGAAAAGGGGGATAAAGCACTCCTCCATTGCGAGCTTCCTTCTCTTTTCTTTCTTTCCTCATTCGTGATACTTTTGTAATAATATCCTTCCTATTCATCCTTTCAGATACCTTTTTTATTATTATGAACAACTACGGAGCAGTGGCGCTGGCCGACACACGCCCCGTGCTGTGCGTCAAGGAGATGACAAAGCGTCGGGACGAGCCTACTGGCGATGGCGACCACCTATTCTACGACGTGACTTTTGACCTGCACGACGGCGAAATAATGGCCGTGCGAGGTCCCAGTGGTGTAGGCAAAACCACCATCCTGCGCTGCATTGCGCAGCTCACTCCCTACGAGGCCGGCATATGCTCTGTCCTGCTCGACGACGCTTACAAAACACCCACTGAACTAGGTATCCCATCTTGGCGTGCCGACATCATGTACGTGCCTCAGAGGCCGGCTCAGATGTCGGGTACTCCACTGGACTTTATCGATATGGTCAACTCGTTCAAAGTACAGTCTGTTCGCGACCACTATGACCCTATCGAGATTGCAGAGGATTGGGGTGTTGCCCCTGACCTGTGGGAAAAGAAGTGGCCAGAGCTGTCGGGAGGCGAGCAGCAGCGTATCGCACTTGCTGTTGCTCTTTCTTGCGATCCAAGAGTTCTGTTGCTCGATGAGCCTACGAGCGCACTGGACCCGCATGCTACTCAGCTCGTTGAGGAAACCTTGGCCTCGCGTACTTGTATCTGGATCACTCACGACGAGGCACAAGAGCGCCGTATCGCTTCTCGCACCCTTACTTTGCTACCCGATGCCACATACACTATCGGTCCTACCGCCTCGTCGTCTACCGCCGCATCGTCCATCTGAGTACGCCCATAAAGCAGCCTGATCGTCAATTAAGAGCGAGCCAAATGGAGTGTGCAGCGAGAGACATATACTTTCAAGAATTTTTTTAAATAACATGGTTCTATTTCATCGTCCTCTACTCTGTAAACCGTTAAATGAGCACTGGCAACCACACCACGTCTACCGACCCCAGCTCGCGATTTATATCCGAATCGGTCCTTGAGGAGGCTCGACGGGAACGCGAAGCTGCTTGGCAAAAGGCCTACGAGTTTGGAGACACGTCCGCCGTCCATCCCGCAGAATCAGAATATGACCCGCGCACGCTATATGAGCAACTAAAGGAGCAGCGACAGAAGAAGGATGACTCTTACGCAGAGTCTCGTCGCTTTGCCAACCAAATCAAAAAGCTGGACCCTGATGAAACGGACTTTCTCGAGTCAATCGATGAGCATGCCCTGGAGAAGCAGCGAGCAGAGCGACAAGCTGAGATACTGGCACTCGCTCAGTTTAAAGACCAGGTCGCTGAAAAGCGTCAAACTTCTACATCTACGAGCAGTAGCCGTGCTCAACTTGGATCAAGTAAGGAAGGGCGTATAGCTGCCATTGCTGCTGTGGCTGGTGTCCGCAGTCGACCTAAACGGACGGAGCCAATAGAGTCTGAATCATCTGCTAAGCGGATCAAATCAGATCATGCCGATAGTGTCGCTGTGACAATCAGCGATTCTCAGCAAGCGTCACCGCCGCCGCCGCCTCCTTCGGGCGAAAACGCCCTGAATACATTGCTTGCCTTTTATGGCAGCGACAGCGATGCTGAGGATGAAGAGTCCTCAGAGTGATTCAGCTCTCCGCCACACTGATGACGTGGCGAATTATAAGGGCGGTGGCGTGCCCATTGTTTTATTCTTTTTTTTGGGCTTACCCCCTGAAATCCGAGTTTACTCTCAGCAAATCAGCTTATCTTCTATCGCAGGTCAGATCGTATTTTATGTCTTCACACTTTTCTTTTTCCTCTTCTCTTGTTCAAGTTATTCAGTACTCATCTTATTTCTATTGCTAGTTCGATATGACTCTCGATATGCGCCGGATCATCGATCCCGACACTTACTTTGACCACAACTTGCCGCCGACAAACCTGCAGTGGGCCCACGACGAGGTCGACAAGTTTGTAAAGACTCAGAGCCCCGGTCAGCGCATTGTGCTGGTGACTAGCGGCGGAACGACTGTACCGCTAGAAAACAACACTGTGCGGTTTGTCGACAACTTTAGCGCTGGTACGCGCGGGAGCTCTTCGGCTGAGCAATTCCTGGCCATGGGCTACGCAGTAATATTCCTGTACCGCGAGCAATCGCTGCAGCCCTTTAACAGGAACTACTCGCACAACACTCGGGGCATACTCTCATACTTGGAGCGCGTCAATGGTCAAATACGGGTCAAGCCAGAGTGGGAGGAGAAGATGGGCCGTGACCTAGACTCGTACCAGAAATACACGCAAGAGGGCAAACTTTTGATGGTAAACTTTACTACGCTCTCTGATTATCTCTTTTTACTCAGAGAGGTATCGCTACTTGTCGCCTCGTTGGGGCCCCGAGTCATGTTTTACTTGGCGGCTGCGGTCAGTGACTTTTTCATCCCTTCGCACTCCATGTCCGAGCACAAGATCCAGTCGGCTTCGGGTGACCTGACTTTGCATATGAATCAGGTGCCAAAGTTCCTTCGCCCACTGGTCAAGAATTGGGTGCCTCAATGCTTTATAGTGTCGTTCAAGCTGGAGACTGATCCCGAGCTTCTTGGTCCCAAGGCGCGCCATGCTTTGGAAAAATATGGCCATCAAGTGGTTGTTGCCAACATGCTCAATACTCGCAAGTGTCAGGTCTGGCTGTTTACCAAGGAAGAGGCCACGAACCCCGCCATTATCCAGATATCCAAGGAAGATCTAGATGCTGGCAAAGACATCGAACAGGATATCGTTGAGGAGCTGGCTCGTAGACATCAGCGGTACATTTCCAACTCTCAGCAGCAAGACTAGTCGACGACGTAGATTTTTCTCCTACTGCTATTTTACCCTTTTCCTCTATTGGACTCTTTTTTTCATATCACCTCTTATATCTATTAAAGACATGGTCTGAAACACTTGTCTAGCATTTAGTTATGAGCCATCTGTAAGTCGATAGTCGCGTGTAGCCGTTGTAGCTGCGGCCAGTTACTTGTCCCTCCGAGTTCAGTGGCGATCAAGATCCCGCATCAACTTCCCCGCGCATTTTAGAAGGAAAAAAACTACGCGCTGGAAAATAGCGTCATAATTTTTTGTGTGTGTTACGGCTGTTTCTAATGGTTTTAAAAAAGTCGTAGCAGATACAGAATAAGCATGCAAGGTTTGGCCCTAGTCAGACTGCAACTACA
Organism: Coemansia sp. RSA 922; assembly: GCA_027577415.1. Lineage (NCBI taxonomy): Eukaryota > Fungi > Kickxellomycota > Kickxellomycetes > Kickxellales > Kickxellaceae > Coemansia > Coemansia sp. RSA 922. The sequence goes on along the minus strand of JANBQS010000147.1, from coordinate 23,514 downwards.
TAGTAGCAAGGGATTTGCGCCTTGTGTCAAATCGTCCAAGGCAAAAAAAGTAACTGCGCAAAAAGGAGGGGGTTTACCTCCACACAATTACTAAATAGCAACACCTTGTTCCAAGTCTTTAGGATACAGCCAATGTTTTCGTGTGGTTTACCACCGGTCCGCATAAATTCCTTTAATAGTGAACCCCTCCCAGCGACTCCTTTGGCAAGTTTCAAAATTTTTTCATTTCCTTTTTTTCTATCTCCCGCTTGTATGGTTATTTATCTCATTTATATATTTTAATCTTGTTATTGGAACACATATTCATCCGCTTAATATTCTATTTTGTCGTTCCTTGCTCGATTAAATCTATATTGGTATGTATCAAGAGCCCTAGCTCCTTTTAAACACGATCTTTCAATCTTTGCCGGTCATATTTTTAGACATTGTAACTGCGCCTTATTTTATCCCCGCTTTGTGTATTTATAAGCACTGTGAATACAGAGCGTATTTGTACGCATTCTTGCTCCAGATCTTTACATTCTCCCCCACATTTACAAACACAAGTGTCCTGTTTATTCGACCCCTCCCTCTCCTAGACTTACTGCGATTTGTGTTGCCCTTGGATTCTTACTGCCAGTTTCTAGAAAATTTTGTAAATGGCCAAATCTACTCGCCTCTGAAGGGGGTGCTATTCCTCGGTTGCTTAGCCAAGAGTCTCCCCCCCACGCTCGTTTTGGCAATCGGTATTATCGCCATGAACTTGTTCCTTTCTGTTCACTTGGCAGATATATTTCTTCACTAATTCTATATTTGAGGCATATTATTTATTTTTGTGTTGGCTTAGATACACGTAACCACGCCTACATAATCACATTGCTATAGACACAACATCGCAGCAACTTGGACCACACATCGGCTATTATTAATTCATCCACTCCATCCACCCCAGGATAATGACGCGCTCTAAGCTCTCGTTCCTGGCTGCCGCATGGCTACTAGCGGCATATCAAGTCGAAGCCGGGCCCATTGCCACTGGTAAGTATAAATGTTTAGTGTTTTTGAGTTCCGCCTGCCAGCTTTATGCAACAATGCAAGAGCGCAATAACTAATTTTTTGATCTTAACCGCACATCTCTTATATAGCCGCTGACAATGCTGCCACCAGCTCTGAGCTGGCCAGTCTTGGCGGCCTATTGCAAGCGCTTGGCGCCGGAGTCATCGGCAACGGTGCCTTGCTCTACCCAACCGCTGCCTCCTCGCATCAGCGCGCTGAGGCCGAGATTCTTGCGTCCGATACTGCAACTCGCGTTTTTAAGAAAGTCAAGTCCATTCTCAAGGAGGGCGGTATCAACGATGATGAAGACGGAGGCGAGGAGTCGGCAAAGTCGGTGACATACCTAGTCAAGCCCGCTTTGATCTTCCATAAGGAAGAACTCCCGCCGCCCAACCCTCTCGCCGGCAACGTGCTGCCTTTGCCAGGAGGTGCACTTTTGTACACGCCGACGCCGACTGCAGGCGCTAACGGCGAGCCGACCAGCGGACCTGCCGCTAGCATCAAGGCCGCGTATGGCAACCTATTCGCCGCTTCGCCGTATACTCCGTCGTACACGCTGAACAAACCCCATGCGGCGGTCATCGTCGAGGAAGTCACCGATATGCTCAGCCTGAAGAGCATGCAGCAGCGTCTGGAGGAGGCAGGTGAAGACGACGAGGAAGAGGAGGATGAGGAGGACGAGTACGGTCGCAAGAAGAAGGGTAAGAAGAACATCAAGTTTGTCACTCTCGAGTCCGTCGACTCTACCTCGGCGTTCGTTAACCCGTTCACTCGCGCTGACTTCCCCTTCGGCCTAATGACTCCACCCGCGGTACCCACGCAGTCAAAGAAGGAGAGTGAGGAGCCAAAGACCTCGACACGCAAGACTATCAAGAAGATGCTTAGCGCCAAGCCTACGTCCACTTCGGCCTCCGTTGCGACCACCACTGTGGCCTCCACTACTAGTGCGCAGCTCAACGCGTCGCTGGGCAAGGACGGCGGCATTACGATTGTGGCCAACAATCTGGCGCAGGTCACATCGTCCACGATTGCTCCGGGTACCACGATCATTATCCCTCCTGCGTCATTGGCGTCGAGCGCCAGCGCCGCTAGCTCTGCCTCTTCGTCGGCGGCTCCTGCGTCGTCCTCGGTGTCTATCCACGAGGACTCATCGAAGAATGATGATGTCAAGGCCAACGAGGTTGCGCGCATAGCGCATACCAGCTCAGCCATGCCTGACATGGGAGATGGGACCAGCGTCAAGGGCAACCGCCGTAACGCCGCCACCTGCGATTCGCTTGCCTCGTCTGGTGCGTCCTCGATGAGCGGGATCGCTGATCTGGCACAGGCCACTAATGTGCGCGAGGCTGTAGAGTCGCCTGTTGGTACCGTAGGATCCAGCACTGAATGGCACGCCGAGAGCAGCGCTACCCAGGCGTCGGCGAGCGAGGTGCCCAAGCACCGCAAGATGCACGTTGTCCGCGTGTTTGAAGTCAAGAAGAACAAGAGCGTGCTGATTAGCGGCTCGTCCTCCTCGGCATCAGTACAGACTTCGAGCTCTTCGGGCGATCATATGCAGAAGCGCGATATTATGCCACTCTATGACGCACCCGAATCTACGTCGATGCTCGAGGCTAACCCAATGGAGACACCTATGCTGGCTGAGAACTATTCGACTGAGCTCATTGCGCCCAACACGGAGCCTCCCAACACTTACGCTCCCAACACTTACCCCGAGCCTGCCCGTATGGCTCCTACGGTTAGCAACTGGCAGCGCTTGGCCAAGGAGTCGGTCAACGAAAATGACAGCGAGAGCGATAGCGACGATGAGCAAGGCTCGAAGAAGATCGATAGCGACGCCGAGAAGGTCAGCAGTATCCTGTCAATGTCCAAGGATAACGTCTCGCCCGCTGCTGCCGCCACCGACGCCTCCGCCTCTTCCTCGTCTGCATCGGTAGAGTCGACTGGTACTGCATCCGCCGACTCCTCATCGGCATCTGTGGAGTCGTCTTCAGTGTCGGCGGAGTCTACCGGCACTGCCTCTGCTGAGTCTTCATCCGCGTCAGTCAACTCGTCGTCGGTGTCTGCAGAGTCTTCTTCAGCTTATGTGGAGTCGACTGGCACTGCCTCTGCCGAGTCCTCATCGGCGTCTGCTAACTCGTCGTCGGTGTCTGGTGACATCAAGGTCGAAGCTGCTTCGGCAAGCACCTCGGTCTCTGGCGACTCTGCCTCTGCTAGCTCCACCAAGGCCACGGCACAATCCACCTCGAGTGCCTCGGCCCAGTCGTCCTCCAGTGTCTCTGCCCAGTCAACCTCGAGCGTATCAGCCAAGAAGAGCGGCACTGCGAAATCCTCGTCTACGTCACACGCTGCCAACAGCTCGTCTCGGTCGCTGAGCATCGAGGACATTGGTGCTCAAGAGACCTCAGTCGAGAAGGGCAGTGCCTCGGAGGAGGCCGAGTCTGACAAGAAGTTCGAGAGTGACAGCGACAGTGAAAGCGATGGCGAATCTGGCGTAGAGAAGCACGAAGCCGACGAGAGAGATGCCAGCGAGGAGGGTGACTCTGAGAGCTCAGACAACGAGAGCGAGATTGCCAAGAATGAGGACAGCGACGACGAGGAGGCCAGTCCTCGCACCAAGGTCGGTTCCAGGGAGCGCCTAGCTATTGTGCCCATGGGTAACGAAGGCGATTCGCTGGGAGCTATTCAGCGTATTGCTGCTCTTGGTCTGCGCGAGGCTGAGAAGGCTGTCGAGGAGTTTGACAAGCACTCGGATGCTCCCGAAATCGAGGCTCTGACTACTCAGGACGAGAAACCCGCTATGACGTCCTCTGCCTCTGAGCAGGCTGCCACTCAGTCGATTGCCGCCGCCGAGGCTGTTGCTAGCCGGTCAGTAGCCAGCGCACTTTCGGTCGCCATGTCGTCGCTGGGTCAGCACGCTTCCGAATCTGACTCTCAGTCTCCAGTCCGTGCGGCCGCCAACAAAGACCGCGACGATGACAGTGACGATGACAAGGATGACAACGAGGACAAGGACGAGAAGCGCTCGAAGAAAGAGGACTCGGACGACGATGACTCTGACTCTGACAACGAGAAGGGCAAGTCGGCCAATTCCGATGACGATAGCGACGATGACTCTGATAGCGGCTCTGACAAGAAGAAGTCGTCTAGGCGCAAGAAGTCGAGCGACGACAAGGAGGCCCGTGGCGAGTTTGACAAGGAGGCCAACGCCGCCCGCAAGGCTGTTTCCGTTGCTGCCGCCGAGTCTGCCCAACAGGTCGTCAAGACCACTGATCTCGACGCTATGGCCACCGGCTCTGCCTCCGCCGACTTTGACGGAGACAAGGCCGAGCGCAAGGCTCTGTCTGAGGCTGCTTCCGAGTCTGTTCAACAGGCAGTCAAGGTCACCGCCACGGAGCTCGACGATGCCGCCGCCACTGACTCTGCCATGACGGACGGCAGCGCAGTGGGTCGCGATGTTGCCAGCGCCTCCGAAGATGAGATGGAGTTTGAAACCCACAGCGGTGTCAACTCTGACGGCGAGGAAGTCAAGTTTGTCACACAGCTGGTTCCCGACGAGAAGCAGGACAAGGCAGAGCGCGCCAAGGCCAACGAGTCGCCCAGCATCGTCGTCATGGCCTCAATCGAGGAGGACTACGAGGAGGACTACTACACCAAGCCGCAGGCCTCGGGTGCAAGGAGGTCTGCTCACGTCTCAGACAATGCCAGCAATGCCATCGTGCCTTCCAGAGTCCAAAGGAACGCCGTTAATGCTATGAACGATGTGGATGACGTCTACGACGAGGGAGACAAGGTCGTCCGTGGTGTTGAGCCAACGCCCGATATCAGCATCATCAAGGAGAGCCAAAACCGGGCCATCAACATTGGCCTCGGCAACCTCCGCCGCCACGTCTAAGCTCACATTTCTAACATTTTTACTTTCATTTACAAACCACACAAATATAATAAGCGGATATACCATTTTATACTAGGTGCTGCACTACGCTTGTTTTACATTTCCTCCAGGTCACTGCCAAAGATATCTTCTTCGGGGAAGTCGCCCGTAGTGACCTTGTCTGGCCGCACAAACGATCCATAGTCGGCTGCGCACTGGAAGTACTTTGTTCCGTCTACAGACCCGTCGTTCTTACCCACAGGCTCATCGTACTCTACGCCGACCCAATAGCCAGGACGAAAGCCAGTCTCTCCAACAAACCTCACAGTGCCACGCTTTCTAAACTCGCCATCCGGCAAGGCCACCTCGCACCTGCTACCTACAGGAATGCTCAATGCCAATTCTTTGGCCTTTGCATCCTCATCGATAGACACTTCTGAAGCGCCATCGGCGAACCGACCCATCCTATGTCTTCTCTTAAACGCACGCACCGTGTCACGACGTCTGTCATACTCGTCATCTTCCATTACGTACTTTTCTACCTGAGATTCGTCAAAGTTCATCTGCGCGCTAGAGTTTGTCGTCTTGACACTCAGTGTCATAAGGTCTTTGACTGGGTAGAATCCCAGCATACGCGAGTCATCGCCGGATATCTCGCATACGGGGTTGGACGCCGCGTCCAAGAGAACGAGCTGCTGGTCGATGGGTCGGATACCAACGATCGGCTCTAGTCGGACTTTGAGCTCCTCGATTGTCAGAGACTTTTGGAAGCGACGTTCAGAGCTAGAGTTTTGGCTCTCAACAAACAGCGTCACGACAGCTGAGCCCCCAGAAACTGCGCTAACGTTCAAATGGTCCATTTTTTGTAAATATTAAGATAAAGGTGGTACTAATATGAGGATCTAAGCCCCCTGGGCATGCCTAAGCACCAATTTCTCATCCACGCATAGAGTCGGACAAAAAAGATGATATGGGATGTGATTCTACATGGTGCTTTGAAGCCTGCTATTCGCAGAGACGAGAGACAAGTCTTGCGCTCACGACTTTTCAGACAAGCGAAAAAATGACGCAAGGAGGATGAAAGTGTGGAGACTTGCTACTTAGTGTCATCCTTTGCTTACCAATACTCTTTGACCGCTCAAAGAGAACAAGTCTCGTTTTGAGAGCTGTCTTCGTCGCTACAATACGTGTAAGACTTTGTCCCGCTCCGCTCTTCTTTCCCTTCTCGGCCGCTAATGCGAATGCCTTATAAGAGGAGGAGAGCCCGCCTTTTTTCTGAATATTTCTCTTGTCTCTCAACTTCCATTTCTTTTATGCTTTTCTTGTTCATATCTTTCTAAACACACTGCTGGCATCATGAGTTTCAAGGAAAATGGCTTTATTAGAGTGGAAGGCGTAGCTACGCTTACAGAGCTAGTACGGAGCCTAAAAAATGGGGAGGTCCCTATAGTGTTTGTGTCCCCCAGCCTCAATGGAAATGTTGTGATAGACGACGTTGCTCAAGCTATGGCGACAGATTTGCATAGAGATTCACTGTACCGTCTTTTTGTTTACACCGGTGGATATTGCCCTGATCTCGAAGAGCGTGGAGATACTTTCTATTTGAAAAAGATCAACCTGAACGAATGTAATGGCATTACCGAGTACTTTAGCAATGCTATTCTTGCCCTAAAGGTAGGATTTGATGTATTTGAGCGGTTTGAAGGCGCCAGAATGTACAAGTCATACAACGTACCGATTAACGGCATACCAGAGTGTTCTCGCACGGTACATAACAGGAGGAGTATGAAGCTTGGGATGAATCAAGCATTGTCATGGAAAGGAGAGGAGTACCAAAAAAGAACAAGCGTCTCAAAGGCCACTACCATCCAAGCTTGACTGCTTATTTAGCACCTCCTAAATGGCGTCCACCTGAGCATATTTCAAAGCAAGCTGATTGCCTTTTTAGCACTCCTGAAAGCAAGTCTAGTTGCAGTCGGTGGCATTTGTTGCTGTCTCAATTCTTGGGAAAAGCAGAATACTATTAGCCACCACCTGTCATGGAATAGGTATTGTTCTTTTTTAGGAATATAAAAAGAAAGCACGCCCGAGCCTCTTAGCCAATTCTTTTCTTCTCATCTCGTCTCATAATTTCTCATTTTAACTTGTATCAGCTCTCATTATTTTTTATTAGCAGTTTAAATGACCAAGAATATCCTTGATAAAGATATTGTTTTCAACGGCGCAAATGATTTGGTTCGGTTTATTGAGAAATATCAGAAACATCCCGTTCTCATATATGTAATTGCGAGTGATTCTACGGACGGCACCATGGTTGCTAATGGTCTTGCTGAGCTGCACTGTGATGCTGCTATTGGCTTAATGACTAGAAATAACAATAATGCCCAAGTGTTTATAGCTAGCGAGATGAACCCCAACGATTTAAAGGAAATGAAGGTTCTAGTTTTTAACAATAAAGGAAAGCGCATTGTCTCTCCCAGTGACATTGTTGATTATCTTCGGTCTGTCGAGAAAGACAGAGAAGATATAAACTTGCAGTTTGAAGATGATTGCTTGGAGAATACTTACGTTAATTTTATTAAGCCCATTGCTGCATCATGCCTTATCATGTAGCCATGACATGTGTGGGAATCTGTCCACTCTGCAGCTTGCCAACCTCAAAGGTTTCAAGACAAATGAGGACTAGGTGTTTGGCTCATTACTTTTTTTGTAGTTAGTTTCACAGTTACATAAGGTTTTTCGAGTCGCCTCGCTTCATACACAGCGCATTGGACTAGTCTGTATGCTCTTTTGTTGTCTAACTCCAGAATAAATCACTATAATCACAATCATCGAGTTTGGGGGCGTAGAATTCTGGATTGTCAACCGTTCTCACGTGAAACTTTGAAATCAGCCTTGGTCGCATGGATTTGCGTTTCTGCTATCTTGGTCTCCTCAGCTCGCCTCCATTTCTGTTATATTCGGCCCCCCCCTTTATTTTCTCTAGTGTTATGCGCGCGATAGTAGTCAAAAGCTGGCTCAAGGGCCCCGGAGACATGGAGGTCTCAGACATACCAGTGCCAGTCGCCAAGGACGGAGAGCTACTGGTAAAAGTAGACTCGGCGGGAGTCAACTTTTTCGACGTACTAATGATTGCAGGCAAGTACCAGATAAAGCCCGCGCTCCCGTTCACTCTGGGCGCCGAGTTCTCTGGCACCGTAGTCCAGATATCTCCCAGCGACACAAGGTTTGCAGTTGGTGATAGAGTGTTTGGCTCAAACGTGACTGGCGCATATGCCGAATATATAGCCGTTCCGTCAATCCACTGTTTTCCGATTCCATCGGCGCTTAGCTTTGAGCAAGCCGCTGGTATCTACATCACGTATCCGACGAGCTATGCGGGTCTGGTTCTGAAAGCCAAAGTTCAGCGAGGCGACTGGGTGCTAGTACATGCGGCGGCTGGTGGTGTGGGTATTGCTGCTGTGCAGATTGCCAAGGCATTGGGCGCCCATGTCATTGCAGCGACGGGCAGCAAAGACAAATTTGATATCTGCCGTCAGCAAGGTGCCGACCACTGTATTAACTACCACGACGCTGACTGGACAAACCAGGTCCTCAAGCTGACTGACGGTAAGGGTGCCGACATTGTGTATGATCCAGTGGGAAAGGTTGAGGAGTCGCTGAAATGTGTGGCATGGAACGGGCGTATCGTGGTCGTGGGTTTTGCTGCTGGTGCTATTGAAAAGGTGGCTACTAATCGTATTCTGTTGAAGAACGTCGCTGTAACTGGGGTCTACTGGGGCGCCTATGCGCTCAACGAGCCTGAGCGGATCCCAGAGGTTTGGGACGCTCTGTTCAAGCTCGCTGAAGACGGACTGATTCGACCAGTTGTGTTCCAGCCTATTTTCCACGGACTGGGCCAGGTCAAGGACGCGCTAAAGGCCATCGCCCACCGTGAGACATATGGCAAAGCAGTCGTAAAGCTATCAGAGTATTCCAAGCTGTAATATTCAAATAGTGTTGCTGACATTTTCTTAAAGTTCTACTCTTTCAAGCATATAGTTTTATTTATATATTTCCACTAAGCTCCGTTAATTGTTGTTGGCCATGGCCATGCCGGAAATGGCAGCAACTCCCATGGCCAACGAGTCGTTCTGTGCTCCTTGGCGTCCAGCACCAGGGTTCTGCGCATTTGCGCGCTGCTGGTCGCTGTTATTCTCGGCTGCACTTGGCTGGCGGATGCCAAAAATGTCGTCGTCATCATCACTGTTCTCCGCTGCACTGGTCGTAGGCCGCCTGCGCAAGGACTCGGGTTTGGGCGCAATAGGATCCTCATCATACCCTGGTGGCGGTGAGACCATGGTAACGGGCTGTAGCGGCAATGCGTAGCGAAGCCCCAACTCATGAATGACGTGGCGTAGGGCAAATGCAAACTTGGTCTTTACCGAGAAATGCTTGGCGCCATCCTGCCAGTTGGACTTGTAGTTAATACCTACACTGATCTGAACGCGGTTAGTGTTCTCCAACAAATCGACGTTGAATCCAACTGGGCTAATCAGATCGCGCGGGTTCTCCTCAGCATACTCGTTCATGCGATCGCGGATAGCGTAAATCTTGTCCGATGGAGTGTTAAAGTCCAAGCCGATGATAATAGACTCGCTCTGTGGCTTTGAGCGACGCAGGTTCTGAATCTTCATAGTAGCCAACTGACTGTTGGCATAAACTGTGTAAGTACCGTCGGTCTTGAAGAACACAGTGCTGAGCAGCCAGATTTTGCTCACAGTCAAGCTCTCGCCAACCACGACCACCGTATCACCGACGTCATAGGAATGCACACTGAACAGAAAGATGAGACACTCGAACGCGGTCTTACAAGCTCCGCCAAAGATAAAGCTCCAACCAATAAGCAGCGGACCGATCGTAGCAAAAGTCTTGAGCGCGTCAACACCAAACACCATCAGCGCCACAATGAGTACAATGACTAGGGCAAAGATAGTCATGAAGAGGTCCAGTTTCCCAACGACCTGCGACATGTCATTGAGAGCGCTGATAAGCGAGCGACGTTCCTTGTAAATAAGTACAACGCGGTCGCGCATCTCCCTTTTGCTGATATCGCCGTTACCGTCCTTGTCAAAGAACTCGAACGCCTTGATAGCGTCTTCCTCCTTTTCGAAAAACGGCAAAAAGTCGTCAACAACCAAATAGTCTCGGTCACTATGCAGGGCGCCAAACAGCTTACGCGCCAAACGGCTAGCATACTGATTCGAGTTCATGTCGATACCGCCGTCCAGTGCACGGTCCTTGATGTTCCACAGGCGGGTGGCAAAGCTCTTGGACGGCTTCTTTTGGTGCCGCGGCGGTTGCTTCGGGCTACGCGTACCAGAAAAGGTGTTGCGCCAGAGACTACTTGACCCGGAGTGGCTTTTTCCGAGTGCGGGCGGCGATTCAAGCTTTTGCGGGACACCGTCATTGACAGCTAGCGCCTCGGCAAAGCCTGCGTTGTTGGAGGCAGTCGTTCCAGCCAAAAGTTCGCTGCGACTGCCAGCGGCATCGTGAGAAAAGGTGCCCGCCTGGCTCATCGCATAGGGAGTGTTGCCAGCACTGCCAGCAGCGGGCTTTCCGCCGGCCTCGCGCGAGCGGTTGAGATGGTCGAGTACCCAGCTGGCATAGGCCTGTTGCTCGATGCGCTCCTTGTATGCAGACTTGTGGAAGCGGGTGGCAATAATCTTGAGAACGAGCTTTTCGACACCGATAATCGTGCAAGCGAACAATAGGAGCACATTGATCTGGAACAGGGCCTGGTCCCACGACGACGACCCCGCATCAACCTTGCCGATGAACCGGTACGAGGCGTTGGGAAACATAATAACAAAGGCGATTAGAGAAGTAGCCGAAATGAGGATCATCTTGATAAAGGCCTTGACAGCAATAAAGAACTGCATCCGGTCCTTGAGCTTTTCGAGACCACGCTTGCCCTTGAACGTACGTAGGATGTTTAGCGCCGCGTCAGGAACCATGTCCACCAAGTGATAGATAAGTGTGCCAAATACCCACACAGCGGCTAAAAGGGCAAAAGACCGGGCGACGCATTGTAGATTGTACTTGAACTGGTAGTTTGGTACTGACTTTGACAAAGTGTCACGGAACGGCAGGTCCCGGTGCGATACCATTACTGCGACTACTGGTATCATAAGAATGAGGCCGCCGCTTATCATGATACACAGCGCGCGTACCAAAGGGTGCATCCGCCAGAATCCCTTGACCTTTTTGGCACCTTCGTCTTTTTCGTCCACTTCGCCGCTTTCCTCGGACACTGTGTCCCAGTTAAAATCGTCTTGCAAGTTTGACGGGATATCGCAGGCAGGCATAGCCAATGTGCTGCCACTGAACCCCGAGGAACTGCCTTGTACGTCATGAGGACGGTTGTCATTATGCTCGGCCGCTGCCGCTGCCGCCGCGGCAGTAGCAGCAAGTCCAACGCCAGCGCTGGGCATGTCTATAACCGCTGAGCCCCCCGCCTTTTCGTCGTAATCAGCGTTTTGTTCGGATCTAAACTTGATGTTTGGCATGGTCATAAAAGTGTGGATCTCGCTAGGGAACTACGAGGTAGGATAGAAAAAAGAATATATGGATGATAATGCGATGTTTTTTGGGAAGAGAAAGAAGAGAAGACTTTTGAAGGAGAATCCTGCTTAACCATTTTCATGCTTCCACGCCATTCGCACAAGTATTCCCCAATCCAACTATTTATATAGTTTTGTGATGGCGACTGTGAGCGGCGAACAACGAAAAAGGGAATGGACATGCCGAAATGATCGGCATTTTTTTTTTCTCTGCCATGCGATTACAAGGCAATCTATCTGCATCCAAACACCCAAGCGGTTCATAATGACGTCGGCAAAGGCGCATTTATTGTGATAAAACAATGGTTTACTCCGATTGGCTAGGTACCAAATGGGCTCACGTGAGCTGATGGGCTGCAAAAGCGAAGCCAAGTTTGGGTTTCGCCCCTTGAAAACCGGAAGCAGTGATAGTTTCAAAAAGGACCTGTTTACAAAGAGGAGGAAGGAAGTTCTCTTTGAATTCAACAGCCAATGCTTTCTTTTTGTTTGTCACCTCACTCTTCCTCATTCACCTATTCTCAATCTAAATAATGCGTGGCGGCAGAGAAAAGACGAGCTTGATGGCCGTCGCTAACGACGCGCCTGGACGAACTCCAGATACTCAGCGACAGGAGGAGCGCAGCCGGCACCTGGTATTAGTACGCGGGGTAGGGTTATTCCTGCTATTGATTCCAACTGGGCTGATTCTACTTTGCCTTGGCGCATACGTCTACGGCAGAGCGTGCCCAGCAGCTAGCACACACGAACATCATGCCGAGTACCTCTCCTTGTACCCAGTCAACAAGCACCACCCGGCCGAAACGCACGACCAGCGGCTTTTATCCAATGGAACACACTGGTTCAAGCCCACGGTTATTCTTGTATCGCTCGATGGGTTCCGCGCAGACTACTTGGACCGCGGAATCACACCTGAGCTCCTGCATATTGGTCGACAGGGTCTACGAGCAGACTACATGATCCCATCGTTCCCCTCATCGACCTTCCCTAACCACTATTCGATTGCGACTGGATTGTACCCAGGAGTCCACGGTATGGTGAGCAACGAGTTCTACGACACTTTGCTTAATGCCTCGTTCTCTTACAAGAATCCGAAAAATAATTTGGAGTCGCGGTGGTGGGAAGGCGGTGAGCCTATTTGGGTGACGGCCGAGAAGCAAGGACAAATATCTGCTATTAATATGTGGCCAGGGTCGACAGCGGTTATTCACGGAACCAAGCCCACCTACGTACTACCTTTTAGGTACGGTGTGAGCCCGTTGACAAAGGTTAGGCAGCTGGCAGACTGGTTAGATTTGCCCCAAGACAAGCGCCCCTCGCTTTTGGCCACCTACATGCCAGAAGTCGATAGCGCCGCACATCAGGTGGGTCCCGACACGAAGCAAGTCAACGATGCTGTGCAGCTAGTCGACGGCGCTCTAGGCGAGCTATGGCGACAGATTGGACAACGCAATCTCACACATATCGTAAACCTCATGGTAGTCAGCGACCATGGCATGGCAGCGACGCAAACACACAAGTGCGCAATCTACATTGACGATATAATCGACACCACCAAGCTACACGGTATCTACGGATGGCCACTCGGCGGAGTGCAGCCCAAAGATAACGCCGACATTTTGCCAATGTACCACAAACTCAAGCGCGCTAGCAAGGGTAAGCCCTGGACAGTGTATTTACGCGAAAACGTGCCTGAGCGCTTCCACTACACGCATCAGTCGAGAATTGCGCCTATCATGGTTATTCCCGAGCTCCCTTACTATGTCACCACACATGCCAGTAACTTGTTCCATGCCAAAGAACTGACCTCAAAGGAAGAGTTCCCTGTGTTTGGCGCACATGGATACGATAACTTGCATCCGCTTATGCGTGCCACCTTTTTGGCTGCCGGTCCAGCCTTCAGATCCCGCAATGTCAACGCCCCGCCGCTCCCCCTCGCTAAAGCGCCGCTGGACGGATCGGTTTCTATTCAAGGCCGGGTGGCAAAGGGCCAAGTCGAGGCTAATGACGGCTCGCGTATCTCGGATATGGACGCTATGCAGGACTACTTGGACCTAGTGCGTAATGCTCTGGTATCTCGTCCTGACCACACTACTCCGCGATCCGGCGCAAAGCACCAGGCGGAATATGACGCTATATGGGGAGAGAGTCATCTAAGCGAAGCGAAGCTGCGCAATATCCGTCACCCGCCCTTTGAGAACGTCGAGCTGTACGCTTTGATGACTCGTATTCTGGATCTCAAGCCAGCACCTAACAACGGTACCGCAGAGTTTGGTCGCTGGTGGTTACAATGATTTAGACATATTTCGTAATGCATTACTACATTTTTGACTAATGCTGCATTTAATGCTCAGGAGCGTGGTGGAATTGGCGGTGGTGCAGTGTCAGGCATCTTGCCCTTGGCCTTGGTCGATATACGCTGCAGAGGAACTGGCGCAGGGGCTGGCTCTGAGACAGACACATCTTTTACAATGGCTGGAACAACTTGTAACTGTGCCAAAGACGACGATCCAGCACCGCCAGATGCCAACGCCATCGATAGCCGATTACTAGACAAGGTAGCATAGTCCTGCTGCTTATACTTCCACTCTTCAAATGCCGCAATCGTATCTTTGTACACCCAGTGACAGCGCTTAGTCTCATCTGTAGCCAACTTTAGTCGCCGCGTAGTCTGTGTGTGCTCGCTAGTCAGCGACGAAATGTGGTTGGCAATAAGAGAGTTGAGTCGATTCACCTCCCTGAGCATATCTTGGATAACCCTATTGGTTTGCGGATCTTCGTCGATGGGCAAGGTGACCAGGTTGTCAATGAGCATTCCACCCAGCGACGTTAGTTCTTGCGCGATAGTGTCCATTTTATCCAGTTGCTCCAAGGTGGGCTCTATGTGCCTGCTGGCGCGCGACGACTTTGACTGCCCGGATACTCGGTCACTGGAGATACCACCGTTGTGTCCCGTGTTTCCCGATCCACCTCGCGAGTGACTGCCCTTCTGCACCTTTCTGTTATCAGGCGTAACATACATAAATGAATGCAAGTCGTCGGTACGTTCTAGCGACGGATACGGCCACCCTTGTTGCTCGCGGATATTATGCGGAGTGAGTAGCAAAAAGCTCAGCGATGGCGACAATCCAGTATAATTGTAAAACGAATCGACAACAGACGCCAAGTACTTGGCAGCTTGTGGCGCAGATCGCAACAACATATACCAGCGACTAGCCAAAGACACCAAAACCAAGCGTATGTCTAGCGGTATGGCTGTACTCCGAACACAGGCGAGAAGTCGAGTGGCGTGAGTAATGTCGCCAAATAACTGTGAGGCTTCTCGAGGAAACGAGTGCACAATGCCATGGAACACTTGTAGAAGATCTGTGCTCAGTTTAATGTCGGCTGGCGAAATAGCTTCGTCTGTTGACTGTGTGCTGCTGCCTCCATTGCTGGTACTCTCGCGTCGGTTGCTAGTGCTTTTCCTGCTGTATTGTTCTTGCGGCTGTTGTCTCTGCCATCCGTCTTCAATTGCCTTCAACACTATATCAAATGCCTTTGTGAGTCTACTCCAAGACAATAAAACCCGCAAAATGAAAAGCATCGTTATTAATCGTGTTCAATAAGAGCATCTTACAACTAGCGATGTTGGTGAGAGAAAACTTACGCACTAGGCGGCTGTTTGGCGATGATGTCGTAGACCTTGTTGTAGGCACTGGGATCTGTTGCGGCCTCATCTACATCAAGATAGCGCAAAAGAAATTATTAATTTTTTTCATAGTAAAAGACGATGACGTCGTCCATGGTAACTAAGAAAGTGGATACGTTACGTATGGCCTTGCGTAGCTTTGACCGACTGAGCCAAAAGACAGGCATGATTTGTATACGAGTGTGCAAAAAATATGGAAAGATGAGCAGAATGGAAAGAAAGAAGAAGAGAAGAAGAGAAGAAGAAAGTGGTGGCAGCCACAAGCACCTTTCTTTTTTGAGGTTGGGAAGAGCTGCAGCGGAGATTAAGTGTTCTCTAAATGGAAAATCAGCAGTGGCATGCAATGCAGGCAATTGTATGTATGCGCAGCAAGAAATGTATTGCCAACGGCAAGCGCATTTCCTGAAGCGTCCTATATCAAATTTTGGACCAATTTTGTAGCGGCCGACGCTATAAATAAACTGGATGCCGCATCTTGGCGTTGGCGCGTTATAGCTGGTGATGTCGAGAGATAGGAAACTGCGCAAAAAAAAATCTCATTAGGAAAACATCCAGCAAGATCATAAAATTTTTATTTGTGATGTCCATTATTCCGCTGACGCTCCTCGTGTGCCCTTTTCACTTGCTTCCAGAAGCCCTCGTCAACCAGACAGCGGGCGACCACGCGAGCAGCAGTCTTGGCGGCAAAAATCGTCCGCCTATGAGCCTCAACCGACCTGGCATCCTTAGTAAACTCCACGGTATGGTTAGCCACTCTTGTGCCGGCCAAGTCAAACATGCCATGCAAAGAGATAAACCTTTGCGACAAATTGCCGAAATCCGTAGAGCCACCGACACCCCGCTCTGGTGGTAGGTGATACTCACCCTCCATGATTTCCTCGTAAAGCTGGCCCAACACTGGGTTATCCTGGTTATCCAAGTACGCAAATTCCTCAGTCACCTTGTGCGTACATCCGGTAGCCAATGCCGCTGCCTCAAAGACTCGCAGTGTTCGCTCGCGCAGTATATCTAGTTCGCTTGCCCATGAAGTGCGGATCGTGTATTCGATGCACGAGTACTCGGGGATAACATTGGCGGCTTGTCCGCCATTAGTGATTATGCCATGTGTGCGCCAGTCCGGTTTAAGTTGTTCGCGCAGGGCGCCCATGCTAAGCATTGCGATATTGGCAGCAGTACCCGCGTTGATTCCGTCCCAAGGAGCCATAGCCGCATGCGATGCCTTGCCAAAGTACTCTATCTTCATTGACAGACAGCACTGGGAGTGCCATGCGCCAGAGTATCCTGCTGTCGGATGCAGCATCATCAATAGGTCAGTACCATCAAACACGCCGTGGTCCAGCATGGTAATTTTGCCGCCAATTGCTTCTTCAGCCGGCGTTCCATACAGCTTTACTGTCCCAGGGATCCTACACTTGTCCATGACCCTAGTAGTAGCCAAAAACAAGGCTATCCCTGATATCGCTATCAGGTTGTGCCCGCAGCCATGGCCTATTCCAGGCAGAGCGTCATACTCGGAACAAAATCCAATGTTCAGACCATGGGCGCCAGCTGATGACACGTAGGTACAAACAAAGGCCGTGCTGAGTCCGGCTATGTTGCGCTGTACTTCAAAGCCGCTGGTCTCTAGATAATCGACGAGTATTTGACACGCCGCTTTCTCTTCTAGGGCTAGCTCAGGGTTGTCGTGGATAGTCAGCGAGAGCTTGCGTAGGTCCGAGCTGGCCTCATCAATAGCGCTAGCAATAATGTTGTCCACTGAAATAATCATAATACAAAA
Source organism: Coemansia sp. RSA 922 (assembly GCA_027577415.1). Taxonomy (NCBI): domain Eukaryota; kingdom Fungi; phylum Kickxellomycota; class Kickxellomycetes; order Kickxellales; family Kickxellaceae; genus Coemansia; species Coemansia sp. RSA 922. Next base: position 6,538 of record JANBQS010000147.1, on the reverse strand, counting down.
AAACAAGATATTGACACAACTGGGTTAGAAGTGGGTGAAGGCTTGGAAGCGAAACGATTTGGAGACCCATGTGAGAATGCTGGATCAAATCAAACAGTGGGACCGCGATTAGTGCACCCTTCAAGCTCCTGTACACAACTAGGACGACTCCGCTTCTCTCGGCTACGTGTAGAAGTATAGAGGTAAATGGGACAGAGTCGATCAATGTACTTGTTTGTTGACAACAAAGACACTACACTTTTGCATTTCTTAAGCAAGAAGGCGCATGTGGGAGATAAAATAGTAGCAGAGCAGAGTATCTCCACACTTATTCATGAGAGTGTGTCATAGTTCCAAGACATTTCCTTGACCACTTTCTAGACACGTCAGTAGCGATCTGATGGCGCAGTAACGAACAAGAGACACGCAATAAATATGAGCACTACACTTGTACACAGCAAAATCCAACCACCATTCTTTCGCTTTCAGGCAGGCAAAAAAGGGAAGCTCAAGGATAATCAGGCGAAAGTTCACACACTACGCAATTATTTGCATGACAAATTTTCACACACACCTTTGGTCAAAAAAAGGTGGCGAGGACCGCATATATTAATCACCAAGTGCGGTCAAGAAAGCTTTTGGATCTTTAGCTTGCAATACTTTTTTTTTTTTTTACTGTTCCAATACTTTATTTTTTAATACTCATGTCACTAATCAAGTACACGTTCTTCGTAGTCACGCTGGCTCTTGCACACAACTCGGTAGCCGAAATGGCTGAAGTAGGATATGCGCCGCAGACACTGGTTGCCGCTCAGCAGTATATGATTAACAAGCCCGACTTAAATCGGGGTGATAGCAAGCATGGTCACGGTCACGATAATGAGCGCGCTGGTCAGGATGCCGGTAATGGTATTGGCGGTGAACCCGAAAGCGCAGAGTCTAGAGATATAGAGGCATCATCATCTGAAACCATGGATAACTCTGCTGCGTCCCCATGTGGCGGCTCCCTGGTGCTAACTGCGCTACTAGCTGCTGGCAGCGTGTGGGCAGCTGCCTTTTAGTAACAAGTTCAAACAATTTCCGTATTATATTTCATATCCTCCAAATCAAATTCCTTAGGCCCTCACAGCGGAAAGAGAATAAAAAGAAGCATATTTGCTTCCTTAGGACCAAAGATCTCGTGATGGCTTTCCTTTTCAAAGTAAATATTCTTCATCGTTGAATCCACTCCACCGTGCTTGATAACATTAGGGTACTCACTAAACACTATGATCTTTGTAATATGCATCTTGTCGTTATAGCTAGTGCGCTCCAGGAAATAGCGCCGACCAAATAAGTGGTTAGTAATGTCAACAAAGACGCTGGCCAAGAAATTGAACCTGGTGTCCTTGTTATAAGTTTTGTCTATTCCCTAGACAAACATGTTTGTAAGCTGATCCAGGGCAAACCGCGAGTCACAAATTCCCGGAACATTGCCCACGTTAAGTTTGGCTAGAATATGGCAGATCAAGTTCTTCTTCATCAGGTTCGATAGCAACATACACGCAGTGTCTGCGATAATGCTCGTGGGGATACCGATAAGCCGCACTACGATTCGTAGAGAGCCCTGGTCATATTCACTTGCGAGCTTAGTGTGCTGTTGGTGGCAACTGGCAGCTCGTGGCAGATAACTGGCAGCTGTTGCACTATTTTATAGGATCTTACTTGCAACAGCTGATGGTGCTTGGACGTGGGGTGCAAGAACCTGACAACGTATGTAGCGGCCAGCTAGCGCACGTCTGACCGAGGACTGGCCAGGAATTCTACAAATTCATACAATTGCTGCTCCATTGAGACAAGACAGATATAAATAATATATAGACATACAATGAAAAGTTGTAAGAAAAAGTAATTTTTTGTATAGTTGAATTTTTGTGCGATCAGGGTTCGGCTTTTGTTCCTGACCAGACTACATGGATCATATCGGTCTAAAAAGGGTCTGTTTGTTGATAGTTGTATGGCATCAACGCTCCGCAGCAAAGTGAGGCGACAAAATATGTGCAGGGTGGTCGGCCATCTTTGTCTCTACATTAATTCACTTGTATTCTTTCACTTTTATTGTCATTTTCAAACCACTGCCGCATTTCAATGCCACGTACGCCGAGTCCGCTGGAAGCGGTTCCCTATCAATACGCAACGTGCCGCACTTCGCCAGATAGTCAGAGTTCTCAACTTTCAAGCGCTCAGCTTGAACAGTTATTGCCATGGGTACAGCACAAGCAGACCCTTCGAGGATTCCGACCTGTCCTACATTGTCTCGCGCCGGCGCGATTTCGGGTAACAACACCAATGGCAATGCCTCCAATGCCAAGCGACCTGATGAGTGGCAAGTGCAAACACGCAGTCGTTCTAAAAAATTGGCGAACCAGAACAACGGCTTTACCAAGGAGAATATTGGGGCTGTGGGCTAGACAAAATCGAAGCGTGGAACCCCTTCAAAAGGCATAAATAAGTGGGTCAGTGATGACAAGTCCCAAATCAACTCACATCAACCAGCCAAACGTCGCAAGCACTAGACGATATATCAATATTATCCACATTTTCATCTATTAACATATACAGTATTTTATATTTCTTACACAACAATTCAATTCATATCAATTCAATTAAAACAAGTGTGACAAAGAGAGACTAAATTGGTATCGCCGTGCACTAGCAGGGGCCCCGGGCGACGACTCCAGTCAACTCGGAATATTCATCTCCCAACAAAACTCCCGAAGTGACGATTATGGCGACTGGATTACAATCCCTCCTACCCATGTCTAGGTTTAGCTTGGCAGAACCTGCTATGGCTCTCAACGACAGCGGCATGCATGTGAATCAGCCGTTTGGATCTTATCTGAATGATTTTTGGAGGCTGTGAGGCTTGTCGCCAGGCCAACTCGGCCCAAGGTACAACTGGTTGGTAACTTGTCTAATATGAGCATCAACAAGCCCACCACATCGTCGGTTGATAGGCCAAAGCTGCTGGTTCCAAAATTGGGACAGCGCAAACCAGCCGCATCCACTGGCGGTCCTAGTATGTCGACCAAAGTTGACAAACGAGACAGAGATTATAGACAGAAGGACACAGCTAACCCATTGCGCAAAGAAAGGAAAACGGACTAGTAGTTTTGAAAGTTTGCGTATATAATTCAACACGAGATTTTATTATCACTTACATGTGCTCATACTTTATTGTAAAAATGACTTTGCTATGACAATGTCGGAGAACCTAAGTGGCAGCGCTCAGATTACACATAGGTATGAGAATAAAGAATGTTATACAAGCAGATAACGTACTTCTTCAATTTATGCCAATACACCCGCATGTTACAAGAGTGAAGTGTTCAAATGTTAAAACAATAAATTCTGAAAACAAGAGAAGAACCTCCCCGATTCCCAGCCCAGTGCTGAGCAGGATAAACATATAAATACTGGCGAAAAATACTATGATCATCTCAGTCAATCAGTGTGACGTCACATACTACTGCTCTGTGACGCCGCAGGCGGCATATTTGGCGATTTGCAAGGCATTTGTAAACATGTAATAAGCCATGTGTTGCTGCCGTAGATTAAGGGTGATTAGTGCACCTTGATGCAACGATGTACATGTCCAATTCACATTGTCAATACACAGGTGACAATACCGGATTAGGTTTAACATTGCTGGCCACTCCATGTATTCCCACGAGAGGGCTCGCTATGAATTCTATAAAAGGCTCAGAGCCTGGCGTGGCCTCTCAAATTGACGGACACAAATATCTTTCAACACAACCAATACTAACCAGCTTGATCAACACTTTGTTTTACAATGTCCACCACTACCACTACCATGCCTCCAGAGCAACGCGTATCAAAGGTGTTCCAGCTACTCGAGAATTCTAGCAAGAAGGAGCACATTAGCGGAAAGATGACGCAGCTGGACCACGCGCTTCACGTCGCTAACCTCGCCCTGAGAGAGGGTGCCGACGAAGAAACTATTTTGGCCGGGCTTTTGATCGATATCAGTCAACATGACAAGAAGCAAGCTGTGCAGCTACCAACGAACCAGGCCCCAGATTTTATGGTTGTTGATCGCTATGAGGCTGACGATTTTTCTCCTAGTAATTACGGGTTCTCCTACAAGACGTGCGAGCTGGCCACGTCTATCAGCTTGGCCAATTCCTACTATTCGACCAAAAAGTTTGAGCTTGGCGACTATACCGGTATCGCTCCTATGATATTTGACGCGGTTCCAAGAACCCTACCCCTACCTACCGAGATACTCAATTTTGAGAAAGACCCACTCTTTAAACAGAAAGTGCAGCTTGCGAAGTGGGATAACGCAGCCACCAATATTACAGGGGTTAAGCCACCTGCCCTGGACAAATACCGCGATATGGCTTTCAGAAACTTGTTTATGTCGGAGAAGACGTTGTATTGAAGCTCTGTATAGACAAGACCTATGATTTTTGGCTCTAAAAACATTTCGGTGACATCTAATTATACAACAAATAAATAAATTTAACCACTATGAGTATAACCCCTTAACTACATGCGCGAGACTTACGTTAGTACTCACTGCACCTTGGCTTATATTTTAAAAGCAGATAGCGCATGCAGGGGGGTCAAATTAGTAGCAGCGCAAAGCCTCTCTACATTTAAGGGATGTGGCATAGCTCCTAGATATATCCTAAGCCGCTTGCTAGATATATCCGTAACGGTCTGATATGGTGGCGCACTAACAAACAAAAGACATGCAATAAATAAGAGCTCTACGCATGTATGTAGCTATAATGTCAGCCACCATCTTTCTGCTTTCAGACAGGCAAAGGAGGTCACAATGTCAGGGCATGAATTTTAAACAATCAAAGCACAACATTGGATGGTTCACAAAATAGGCAATTATTTGCATGACAAAATTTCACATACGCCTTTGGTCGTAAAAAAAATAGGTGGCGAGGACCGCATTTATAAAGTAGCGAGTCGAAACATAGCCCAAACATATCTTTTATCTTTAGCTTGAAACCATTTCTCCTCCAATCCTTTTATTTTATATTACTCATGTCGCTAGTCAAGTACACATTCCTCGTAGTCTCACTGACTCTTGCACATAACTCGGTCGCCGAAATGGCTGAAGTAGGATATGCGCCGCAGAAATTGGTTGCCGCTCAGCAGTATATGGCATTCAGACCTACCTTTGCTCGAGGCGATGACATACACGGACACGGTCGTGTATATGAGCGCGCTGGCGAAGATCCCGAGAGCGATGAAGGAGGCCATGGCGGCCATGGTCATGGCGGTCAAGGCAATGTAGACGAAAGCGATGAAAATAAAGGGGGCGATGTACATGGTGGTGGCAAAATCGAAGACGAAAGCCTAGAGTTAAGAGATTTCGAGATTCCATCATCCGATTTCGAGGATAACTCTGCTGCATCCCCATATGGTGGCTCCCTGGTGCTAACTGCACTACTAGCTGCCGGCAGCATATGGACAGCCATTTTCTAGTAACACAAAAGTTATTTCCATCGTCTATTCTTAATGTATATAATAGGTGTTAGAGCAAAAAATTATCATTGAATCTTCTTTGCTCGTGGCTGTAGTTTGTTTCGATATATCGAAAAAGGATCAAACGAGTCACAAGCAGCGACTATATTCCGCTGAGCCAACAGTTTGCGCATACGATCAGTGACCCTCAGACACTTAGCGACATTGACTATCTGTATGCCGGGGAATCTCATAGCGACCTCTCTCACACCTATATCAGTAACACCAGCGCAATAAGCAACGCTCAGCGCTGCCAGCGAGTGAAGATTGTGAGCAATGGCTAGCATAGAAGTGTCCTCGATCTGCATACAGTAGGTGAGGTCCAGGGCCTCGATATTCTTGCACCGCTGAACCAACTCGCTGACGCCAAAGTCTGTGAGATTCGATGTCCACGCCAACGAGACCCTACGCAAGTCAGTCATGTGCTGCGATAGCTTGGCAATGGTTATGTCGGTCCGCAAGCCGCCCGCCAAGTTGAGCACATTGATCGATGCCAGGCGCGGCGCCAGTCGCTGCAGCGAGTAGTTGCGCACGCCCTTGCAGAACCGCAGGTCCAGCTGCCGCAAGGACGACGTGTATACTGTAGCAGTTGGTCGCTCATGCTCCGCTGGTTGAACGGTACCAGCGACTGCTGTAATAGAGTCGTCAGCCAGCTGCAGATCAGTAGCCGATAGCGGGCGAGCAGCTACCACAGAGTCGTCATCGCAGCCCGCGTTACTGCGCGACAAGCTCCGAGATCGCTTGATGACCGGCGCCAGTAAATTGCGGCTACCATGTTTGGCCCATCCCAGTGGGCCTGGTGAAGGTTTGGGCACTACCATGCAGTTAACAATGGTGTCGAGCAGCGTAGCCAGCTGTGGATTGTTGCGGTCGACTTCGGGAAGAGTGCTGAATGACACGGTTTCCACCAACTTTGCATAGTGGCTTACTCCCGCCTCTGATGTAAACATCATGAGCGTCGATGCGAAATGCTCCACACTCGAGAGCCGGTGGAACTGGGGTCGCCGCCATA
>JANBQS010000146.1:0-30753 GCA_027577415.1 Coemansia sp. RSA 922 | reverse complement strand
ATGCCACAGTACATCGCTGTGGCCTTTTTCGGCAATGGCACACAATCGCGCAAACAAACAAAAATACAACTCACGCCGTATGCAGAACTGCCAAGGACAGGGATGCGGGTGAAGCGTGCCAAAGCGCGACAGGGCACTGAGTTCAGTGCAGCATGTCAGTGTCCGCCAGCGCGGGGCCACAGAGACCCAGAAATAGCCTAGAAGACACCTGCTGACAAGCACTCTACGCAGGAGGGAGGGATGTGCAATTATACTTACTTGAAGCGATCGAGAAACAGAAACCTCGCGACTTTCGTTGATTTTCAATGACAAAAACAGACACACGGCTACAGAATAAAATAAAAAAGAAGGTTGCCAAAACGGCGTCGTCAGTAGAATGGGGGATGGAGTGGTCATACGCCTCCCAAGTGGCCGCCGGAAGGTTGGCAGCAAAATGGGGATGGGGAATGCAGAAGTTTTAATTTCAGCATTGGCACTCTAAATGCAAGACGCGGAGTACTCGCCGAAACAAGCGTTTCCCGCCATACACAGCAGCTGATGTTTTGGCATGTCGGAAGCGCTCAGGCAGCGGAGAGGGAGAGGATGGTGACATTGTCGTGTATCACTGACAAGGGGTCATGCAGCCCGGAGCAGACAAAATAAACATCTCCCAGGCCTGTAATGCGCTTCTGCTTTGCCAAAATTCGGAGTTCTCAATCACATACATAGAAGCACCGCACACCGCCGCCAATGTGCGCCATGCCGAGAAGAACAATTCGGGCATGCTTACTTGTTGCGGATATTTGCACAAGTGAGCATGCCCGAATAGCGTTCGCCATAAAATGGACAGAGAGAAGCGACAAGGACGGGGAGGCGATGCGGATGCCCTGTCCTGTCCTGTACACACAATGAAAAGCAGAAGACACGCCTCTGCATTCACAGCAAACCTCCGAGCAACTGACAGCACTTGTCTAATTGTGGCAATAGCAAAGGCACCGTGTTCATGGAGTGGTCGCTGCACTCAGGGTAAACACAAGGATACGATCGTCTTACCTGCCACTAGCTTACGATTATCCTTGACGACGAATCCCTTCCAGATGAGCTTTTCAAAGTACACCCACGCTATTGCCGCCGTGGACAGCTCAAGGTCTTGTTCGCGAGTCACTCGTAGCATGTGCGCCCGAAGTCGCCGAATCTGATCTAGAGTAAGCCCCACTGCACAAAGCTCAGGGTGTGTCTCACGAAAGTGGTCGTTTAGCTCTTGTCGCAGATCGTCTGGCCGCGTGTACTCAAATATCGTGCCCATATACCCCGTTAGCCCAAGCACGGTGCGCTGCAGACCTTTGTGAAGTCCCGGATCATCAAGCCTGTTCGGCTGGTACGCTTGCCCTGCCGACGCCCCAGCGTCATGCTCAGCCTCCGATTCTAGCGTTCGCAGCGAGTACAAAATGTGGGCAAACGACTGATCTGTTTTGTTAGCACCCGCGCGGGCTACTTGGTCTTTGTCGTTGGCGCCACTGCTGCTAGGACCACCTCGATGTTTGTCCTCGCCTGGCCCACGAAATGGCTTTATCGACGCAAAAACCATTGGGAAAGTTGATGACTTCATTGGCACAAATTCCGTCTGGTGGTGCAGGTTTCGCATGTCAGAATAGTCAGTAACCGCGTAGGAGAGCCTTCTTGAGTACCCCATATCGGGTTGTCGCTCGTCACCAGTGTCATTACTGCACAGCATAGCACCACCGCCATTGCTGCTAAGCGCTGTCGCGCGTCCACTGACTCTAGCTTGGGTTGTAAACGCTACACGACCAGGTCGTGCATCTGTCGCGACCCCGCTGCCAGTAAAGTGGCTGCCGCTGCGTCCCTCATTCCATGCTGACGAGCCGGGAGGACAAAAGTCTAGGACGCGTTGCGGATCAATATCAAAGTGAGCGTCATATCTGCGGTTTGTGCTGGTTGTGGTCCGGAGCCCTCCATCGGCCACATGGCTTGACGCTATTGATACTAGAAATTGCACTGCGCGTTCATTTCGACGCCGCAGCAAAAGTACTGGGTCAGCGACTCCTCCTATTTCTCCCAATTGGCTAAAATCTGCGGTAGAGTCCCTACTGGACAAACAGGCAGGCTGCGAAGAGTCGTTCATGACTATATACACCGAATGAGAGCTAATAATAAAAATTAAAAGGTGTTGAAAAAAGTGATATGAGGGTCTAAGGATGTCATGTGCACGCCATCCAAGCTGGACTTGGCCGATCAACATCAATTGATCGGATCAACGCCCTCCTTATTACGTTGGGAAAATTTTCTCTGGTACTTTGTGTTCTTGCCTTTCAAAATATATATTTTTCTCTCTTTTTTGGCGTAGCGCTCAATACCTACTTGGACAGTATTAGACCAAACAAACAAGTGACCATGTCAGACGACGAGCAGATGTACGACGAGGCCATGATGGAGGACGAAGAGACCGCTCTTGAGATTGCTGCTCTTCAGTCAGAGGACCTGCTGCCTCAGCCAAAGAAGGAGTATATAAACCACAAGGTGGCGTTGCGCGCGCTAGTGGACGAGCTCTCGCAAAAGAGCTTAAATTGGATTCAGCGTTGTGATGTCACCAGTGCCGAACCTATTGTCGTGGACAAGACCGAAAACGACTTGGATCGAGAGCTCAAGTTCTACCAACAGGGGCTAGAGGCGGTTATTCAGGCCCAACTCGAGGTTAAGAAGGTTGGTGTGCCCTTCTCGCGCCCTGACGACTACTTTGCCGAGATGGTTAAATCTGATGCACACATGGCCAGAATCCGCCAAAAGCTGCTTGACCAGCAAAAGGGCATCCAAAATTCGGAGGAAGCCAAGAAGCAGCGCGAATTGCGCAAGTATGGTAAGAAGATTGAGCAGGAGAAGCTGAAGGAGCGTGAGGACCAGAAGAAGGCCTCCCTAGACAAGATTGCCACGATCAAGAAGCGTCTTCGCAGTGGCGATCTGGGCGAGGTCGATGACTTTGAAATCGGCGTTGACTCTGACGACGATGGCGGCAAGAAGGCCAAGGGTGCACGCGGCAAGAAGGCCAAGGACGGCAAGCCGATGGCCAACCACAAGCGCCTGTCGAAGAACGAAAAGTTTGGATTTGGCGGCAAGAAGCGTGGCCTGAGGAAGAACACTGCCGAGAGCACGAGTGATATGAGCGGTTTCAGCCAGAAGCGCAACAAGAGCGCCAACTTTTCGGCCGTGCACCAGAGAGGCAAGACCAAGCGTCCAGGAAAATCGAAGAGACAGCGTACCAATTGAGTAAATATACTATAATAAAAAAGTCTCATTAAATATACCGACTACAAATGTTAAATTGCTCCTCTTTTGCCAGCTTCTGCAGCCCGCGCCTGCGACAACATGAACTCTACGGCGTCGCTGTCCATCTGCTTGACCATATTGTAGAATGCCGAGGGCTGCTCTTGTCTTGCCTGCATACTCTCCTCACTGTCACGATGCAACAGGTGTCGCTCTAGTAATGCCAGAGGGGTACCTGACTCGACAACCGCACCATCATCAATGACAAATACTCTGTCATAGCTGGCAATGGTTTGCAGACGGTGGGCAATGCTGATAACTGTCATTTTATGCACATTGGACAGCACGATCTGCTGGATGGCGGCGTCGGTCTCATGGTCGACATTAGCAGTTGCCTCGTCTAGAACCAGAATTTTCGGCTGGCGCAACAGCACGCGCGCCAAGCATACCAACTGGCGCTGGCCTACCGAAAAGTTATCTCCACCTTCTCCGACTGGCATGTCGAGCTTTTCTATCTGTAATGCAACCATTTCTCGCAGGCAAACTTGATCGAGCATATCCCAAATATCCGAATCGCTAAACTCGTGGAAGCGATCGAGATTTTCACGTAACGTCCCATCAAAGAGAACCGGGTCCTGCGGCAGTATGCCTATAGCTCGCCGCAATCGATCTAGATGTAGAGATTGCGTGTCGACGCCGTCGATGAATATTTTCCCACTGGATGGCTCGACCAGCCTGAACAAAGCTGTAATGATGCTAGACTTGCCAGCACCAGATCGGCCTACAATCCCCACTCTCTCCTGGCTATAGATCTCCATGCTGATTCCCTTGAGCGCAAAGGGCAGTCCTTGGCGGTAGTTCATAAACAAGTCACGAATTATTATTGTGCCACGCTCGGGCCAAGCAACCGGTGCCAATCGCGTAGGCACAAAGCTAATGACCGCCTTGTTTGCTTCTTTCGTGTCGATCTGGCTAGGCTCCTGCTCAAGCTCCGTGGCATAGTAGTTAATCCGCTCTACAGAGTTCATATTATTTTGCAATTCGGTCCATCCGCGTCCAGCATAGGTCACATATGCACCCATTTGTGTTGCCTGTACAAGCAAAAGGCCCACAGCTGCCGCATCCCATCGGACGGGCTGAGAAACTATTATCAGGCAAACAGCCAGAGATAGCAAGTGGCTCAAATAGTCGATCCGTAGCCAGATCCAATTCTGGGTTACCAAGGCATACCACTGGGGGCGGTTGGCGTCGTCCAGCGCTTGGTCGATACGCCCAATATATCGGTTCTGAGCGGCATGTACTCTAATTGTGGCCAGGCCTTGTAGGGTCTCAGCATAGTGGGCATATAGCGGCGATCTAGCTATTGCTGCCACACGCTGAACTTCGACTGACGTTCGCAAGTACACGTAGATTAATATCCAGCTGACGGCTACAAGGGGAATTAGTGGGGCCAAGAATATTGGAACTAATATGGATATGGACACAAATGCCCCAATCGACCGCGCAATGTTTTGATAGAACTGTCGGAAAAAGTCACATACCGCCAAGTCCAGCGAGTCGACATCACGAGTAAAGCGATTGAGGATCCGGCCTAGTGGCGTAGTGTCAAAAAACGACATTGGTGCTCGAAGTACGCGCCGAAGAGCTTGGCCATGGAGAGCCTTAGAGCACATGTAGATGCTGGCAACAAGAAGCATAGCAAATAGGCCAAACCACAAAAATTGGAGCCCACCAAGCAACACGTAGACCCACATGTACATATGTTTGGGGTCAGTGTCATGTTTATGTTGTATCCAATGGCGCATCCAAAAGTCGCTGCTAACACGACATGCCTGCGAAATTGCCAGGCAGGCAACTATCCCCGCAAAAAGCAGATAGCCGCCGCCAGCTTGAACAAAGGCTGCATAAGACGATATTGATATTTGGCCCGTTTGACGGTCCTCTTGGCTCATTAGCGGATCAACCACTAGGGCGTGCTTGCGTTTCTTTGATAAATCGGTAAGCGCAATGGCACATGTCCGAGCGTTTTGGCCTGGGTGGCCAGCTACACGACCCATGTTGTGGCTGTAGGCTTTGCTGCTTCCGCTGCTGCTATTGGTGGATTGTCTTGATTCTGGAGAGCTAGCGTCGGCACTAGCAATATCAAAAGTACTCGTACCTGTTTCAGTTGCAACAAAGGCCGATGCAGACTCAAGTGCGCTCACGTATTCAAAGGTCTGCTCTAGTACTTCTGGAGAATTGCGGCGACTGGTGGTCGCCTTGATTGGAGTCGCTGTATGCAGCGAGCTATCTGTTGTGTATCGTCCCTCAAACGTCTTGCGAGTGCCAGTGTCAGCACCGCCAGCAAACGACTCAACCATTGATGCAGTAATCCCATTCAAACTCATCAAGTTTGCAAACGAGCCTTGCTCGACTATGCGACCTTCCTCCATTGTGATAATAAAGTCCACCGCCGGTAGGTAGTCAAGGTTGTTTGTGACAAGAATGCGCGTCTTTCTGGACAAAATGCCCTTGATGCAGTGCTTGAAAATCAGGCGCGACACCTTGGTATCAACTGCACTCAAACAGTCATCCAGAAGCACAATATCACTTTCCGAATAAGCCGCCCGAGCAATGCTGACGCGTTGCTTCTGGCCACCAGACAAGGTGGCACCTCGCTCGCCAATTTCAGTAAGGTCACCAGCTGGTAGGGCAGCTAAATCGACATCTAGGGCGCATGCTTCGACTACGTTTATATATCTTTCTTGATCAAGTGGCAGCCCAAACGTGATGTTGTCTCGGATAGACGCGTTTGTCACCCACGGTACTTGCGGTGCATAGCTTAGAGAACCGCCAAATGACATTGTCCCCGAGACACGCTTCATCTCCCCTACTAGCGCACTTGCCAGTGAGCTCTTGCCACTGCCGACTGCGCCCACCACTGCCACCAAGCTACCGTGCGGAATCTCAAGGTTGATGACATCTAGGCCAAACCAGCCCATGTCGGGCTGCGATGAAGACACGTTATACTTCCACGCAAAGCGCGCATTGTCCAGTCTGATGGCGACATCCAAGCTTGGTTGGCATGGCATAGCCGGATCAAGCTCTTCCTCTAACAGGGCCTGAGTAATTCTCTGCAAGGGTACCGCCGAATTTCTAGTCTCGGTTAGGGCTCCGGGTAGCCAGCTCAGCGGCACTGACATCGCATTGAAAATGCCAATGACAGCAAACACCGGGCCTGTCTTTAGCTTTCCGCCAGAGGCGACCAAGATAGCAAATGTGACAATCGACGCAAATACAGGAGAGTGAAGTGCTAGAGACATGAGTCCATACCTCGCCAAATTGAGCTTTGCAATGAACATGACCTCTTTAGAGCGGATCCGCTGGATAGTTTCGAGGATAGAATCCTCCCATACAAAAAACTTGACCACTCGCATTCCCTGCAGTGACTCTCGTGTTGCTCGTATGCGCTTGTCGGTGTACCTCACGGCCTGCTTCCGCAGAGTGACAAGGTACCGTGATATCCACATTTGCACCGGCACAAAGGCCACAACCAAGGCCCACCCGCTGATGCCAACTGGTCCGATCATGTAGACTAGAACGATGATCGAGGCGACGACCTGCACGGGAATAGTGATGCAAAACAGCATCAGCGTCACTCCCCGTTCGATCTGGCCCACGTCCGATGAGATGAGATTTGTTAGTCGTCCCAGTGTCAACCGCGAGCGAGCTTGGCTGGAAAGTAATAGTGATTTGCGATACACTGCCGACACAAGCGCTGTGCGCACAATAATCGTTGCCTTGCCAATTTCAAAGTAAAACCACTGGAATGCCCACGAGTTTAGCAGAAGCATTAGAAATATGCCCAGGGCCAGAACGTATCCCTGCCAACTGGGGGGCTCATATGCCAGAGTGTGAGTGTCTCGAGGCAAGTCCTGAGCCATGTGCTGGACACTGAGCGCATGCTGCAGGACTGAGCGCCTGTGCTGAGCATATGTCGTCGTCAGTTTTACCAGAATAGGTATAAACACTGGAACTATCTCGGCAATAAGGCGAGCAGCTAGTGCCCTGGCAAGGTACTTGGCGACCAATGGATACAACGTGCGTTTCAAAGACGGTGAGGGTTGCTTGGGGCCAGTATGAGCGCCAGGAGGTGGCGCTGCCTTACCAGTCAGCCGAGCTCTTAGACTGGAAAAAGCCTGGCGCGTGGAGGGTAGAATAGACCAAGTTGGAGATATGTTATGAGTCCTTCGGGCACACAGAGTGGCCACTCGGCGCCCTTCCTTTGCCCATTCGCGCTGGAATGCAGTGGCTATTGTGCTGGGATCCAACTCACTACCGATGCCAATTTCAGGCAACTCGTTTAGTTCAGCCCGGGTGGTCCATCCATGAGCCACCAGCGGTGTGATCCAGCAAAAGAAAATTCGGGATAACAGCGATGCTTGATTCTCACTACAGTTGACTTTGGCCCCGGAGTGGGTGCGTTTTGTGTGCCACAACAGGGCGCACATCCGTCTCCACGTCTGTGATAGCATCGTGTGTAAAGCAGCTAGCTGGCTAGCCTTAGTATGACTAGTTGTGCAACTCTAGATAATTTGAAATAGCTGCAAATATACTATATTCTAAAGACACATGTGATAAGATGTGTGTGCTGAAGCAAGCGTAGTGTAGGTGTCAGCGACATTGCCACTTTTTTTTTGTCAGTAGTGAGGTGGCGGCAGTTGTCACGTATATATTTCACTTTACTGCGTATCCAATATTGTACGGCAAGTCGGCCGGCAATGTCATAATACAAAACAGGGATAGATCCTACATCCTGAGGTGTCTTGCGTGGAAGGTAATGTGGTCCTTCATAAAGGTATAGATAAAGTAGTAGCTGTGGTCGTAGCCAGGCTGCATGCGCGAGTCTAGTTGCACTGGGCGCTTGCTGCTCTCGGTAGCAATCACCAAATGAGATGGCTGGAGCTGCTTTGAGCTGTAGAACTGGTCAGCATCTCCCTGGTCGACAAGCACGGGCAGCACGGGCCCATCGTAGACCTTGACTAGCTCGGTTGCGTCGTAGGTGGCCCACGCACTCTCATTGCTGCCCAAGTATGCAGTGAATTGCTTGCGGCCCCAGCTACTGGTAGATGGGTGGCAAATAGGCGCAAATGCAGATACGCTCTTGTAGTGGCCAGGGTTGCGCAGAGCAAGCACGAGTGCGCCATGGCCACCCATCGAGTGGCCAAAGATTGAAGTGCGTGACGTATCGACTGCAAAGGACTCGGCCACGACCTGCTGGAGCTCGGTTTGGACATACGAGTACATGTTGTAGTTCTTCTTCCATGGCTCCTCGGTGGCGTCGACGTAGAATCCAGCCCCAGTCCCCAGCTCCCAGTCGTCGTCCTCGCCTGCGACGCCTGCGCCCCGCGGGCTTGTGTCGGGCGTGACAAGGGCAATGCGTTCTTCGGACAGATACGCCAGCGCGCCGCCCTTTGTAACCATGTTGTCTTCATTGCATGTAAGTCCTGAAAGATAGTACAAGACAGGAACCCTCTCCTTGCCTGAGAGTGCCACGTCTGGCAAGTAAATGTTGAATGTCATCTTGCCATTTGTCGCTGCTGAGTCGTGGGTGTACTTGCGAACTTCGCCCTTGAAGCAGCGGGTTTTGGAAACAAGCACCAATGTGGGGTTAGACATGACAAAATTATTAAAGCAAAAAAAATAAATAAATAAATGAATGAAAAGTGAATATCGGACAACGAAGAAGAAAGTCTCCCCTTATGCACATTTGCATAGGGGGAGATCGGTGACGACATTGATCTAATTATTATCTTTCTTGTTGGATCTGGTGTTAGCTCTGTTGGCTGAATCGGGTTTCCAGCCCTCGGGCTCAAAGCTCTCGCCTGGCGCAGAGGTTTTGGACGCTGGTGGTGGTGGTGGTGGTTGTGAGCGCGAGTTCTGAGCTGTATCCACTGCCTCTGGTCCGGCCACCGCCCGACTCATCCCCTTCGTTGCCAGCCTATGTACATTTTCAGCCATCCGCCGGCGGCGCTCGACATCGTGCAATAACTCTTGGATAGTTGGCGGCTGACTGCGAGTGTGGCGCATCCAAGCCTGCCACTGGATTGGGATGATCTGGTCGTTGTACTCGGCGACATTGATGTTCTTCTTGTACACGACGTGACGGCGGGTGCGCTGTGCGCTACGAACAGAGCGCTCAAAGTACAAGTTGCCATCGAGATCAACGCCCGCAAGGACGTCTCTGCGCCACGGAAGGCGCAGTGCCTTCCACATCATGTATGCTTGTCGAATGGCGCCCATCTTTGCAGCCTTGAAAAATAATTAATTAAACGACAAAAATGTAATAAAAATGTAAGATTTAAAATGTAGCTTTGATCAAGACATAAAGCTGGGCTACTGGAAGAGGTGCCAACTACCTTAAACTATGGCATATGGTGGGCATGGGATCAATTACGTCGGAATATGGTGTCAGTGCCTAGCAGCAAAATCGATCTTGAGATCAATAGGCGAGATAAGCCCGGATGTCGATGTCCGGGGCCGAGTCCAAAAGGGGCTGTCGGCTGGCAAGCTCCACTTGAAACGGTGTACGAGCATGACAAGCATGATGCGCTGAGTGAGCAATGCAAACTTGTGTCCAATGCACTTGCGACTGCCCTCGCTGAAGGGCGCCCATGAAAACGGAGCTTGGGGCATGGCGGTGGTACCCGGCCGAGGTGGGTCTGCAAAGCGCTCGGGGATAAACTTGTCAGGATCAGGATAATAGTCAGGATTGTTCTGCATTGCCCACAGGTCGACCATGACCCACGTACCCTTGGGTAGCGTGTACGGCCCAAGATTCACGGGCTCCGTCAAAACGCGGCGGACATCAGATACTACGCTGTTCTTACGCAGAGACTCTTTGACAATCATGTCCAGGTCAGACAGCTCCGCCAGCTGTTCGTCGGAGGGGAATGCGTTGGGGTCGTCACCGATAATGCTGATAACGCGCTCACGCGCCTGCTGCTGGATGTGCGGGTTAAGTGCGAGTTCCATGGCCAAGTGACTAAGGCCGTACGCCGTGGCATCGTGGCCAGCAACAAAAAATATGATGGTGTTATTGCGCAGCTCCTCCGAAGTCATCGAGGGCAGCAGTTTTCCCTTTTCGTCAAAGGCGCCATGGAGTTTGGTATGCTCGTGAGCCTCGATCATCAATGTCAGCAAATCGGCGTTGTTGCGCTCGTCGTCTCCCATCTGGTCACGCATTGACAGTTCCTTGCGCTTTGTAGCAATAGCTTCTTCAATAAACCGATGGAATCGCTTCAAGTTGACAAATGACTTTGCACGGCGGCCAACTGGGTACTTGTCCAAAAACGGGAACACCAGATACAAGGGCTCAACGCCAGCATCGACCACGTCCCAGCATATCTCCAGCAGCTCGCTGTTCTTGTAGTCAAGCGCGCCAAAGTCAATGCCCATGATTATCTGGCCCAAGATATCCAACGTCGCTCGGCGGAACACATGGAGGACGTCAACCCCCGCGCCACCGCTGCAGCTCTTGATGATACCCTCAAGCTTGCCAATATGGCCATGAAATGTCTTTGCCGGCCACGATCGGCGGAACGAGGGCCCAACGATGGAGCGGTGCGCCTTGAAATGGTCGCCATTTTCAGTCATGAGGTTGCCGCCCGCTGCGACTGCGCGAAAGACGTAAGGGATGAGGTTGTGCATCTCAACCTTTTGGTACACGCTTGTCTTGAGAAAGAGCTGTCGCGCGTATTCGGCGTTGTTGGTCTTGTACATCCACCGGCCCCAAAGCCAGGAGCGGACAAGGCCGGTCTTTCGCAAGGCCGGAATATCAACGTTGTTGCACAAGTCAAGGCGGCTGGGTTCTGACTTGAACGTCCAGTACAACGTCTTGTATGCTGGGATGTGCGGCACTCCTCCGTCGTTGACTCGTGGTGGGATAAAGAGCCTGAGGCAAAGAGCAACGGCAAGCCCAGCAAATGCAAGTATCAACGCCTGAGCAATACTCGCGCTCTTAAACACTCCTGCCAAGCCTAGTAGTGCTTCTGACAGCATATGGATCTGCAAAAAAATATTAATAAAAACGATGCAATAATTATTCAAGACGAAGAGCGAAAAAGAAAGCTGCTCATCCACACCCGCTCTTGATATATAAAACAGAACGGGTCGCTAGGCAGGACGTACAACCTCGGACAGGCACAGCAGTGGCACCGGCAGCAGCATCGCTCTATTTTCGGGCAAGCAATGAAGAAGAGTGGTGGGGCCGCTTGACGCCACCCTATCATATCAAGAAACAGCCCTTTAAATTTTCTTTTTGGCCGCGCGGAGTTTCTTTGGTGCTGGACATCAACACTGGTTGCAATGCGGAGAAGGTGCTTGACCACACCAGGGCACCCGATTCGGGCGGCCTTTTGCCTCCAACGGCATTCCGCCTACCCACTCTGCGGAACAAGAATAGTACGGGTTGTCATACGTGTGCTGACCTGTAGCAGGGCAAGCACAGGACCAAGCCGCTTGGATCATCATGAAGGGCGCACAATCTAACAATAGGCTGCACTTCACTTCACAATCGTCGTGTATGTCCCTTGTGGTACACAGAGCTGAAGCTGTGCATACAAAGTAGGAACGCACTGGCGGCGCTGGCATCTGCCGCATTGTTTGTGTGATAATAAAGAGAATCATTGTGTGCTAATAAGTGTATAAAATTGGACGAGGGCGAAAAGATATCAGCGAGCTAAGAGCCGCCAAGCAACATCATCGCCTAGAATCGGGACTTGACATCCATCAGCAGGCCAACCGGCGAGATCAGGCCTGCGGGGGCGGCGGGCGTTGCGTCCCAGAACGGGCTGTCCTTGGGCAATGTCCACTCAAAGCGCAAAAGCAGCAGCGAGATGGCGATGCGCTGCTCGATGAGCGAAAACTTCATGCCAATACACTGGCGCGAGCCGTTGCTGAACGGAGCAAATGCAAACGGCACGCTGCTCTTGAGCTCGGCGCTCTTGTCCTCGGCGAATCGCTCAGGCACAAATCTGTCTGGCTCGGGAAAGTACTCGGGGTTGTAGTGAATGGCCCACGTATCCACCGACACAATTGCGCCCTGCGGTAGAGTGTAGGGGCCAAGCTGCACTGGCGCTGAAAGCCGGCGTCTTATTTCTGCCAGGATCGAGTTCTTTCGTAGGGTCTCTTTGACAATCAGGTCCAGATACCCAAGCTCCTTGAGTTGATCGTCGCTTGGGTACACATCCTTGCGGTCGCCAAGAACACCTAGCACGATATCGCGGGCCTTCTTCTGGATCTCAGGGTTGCGGGCAAGCTCGAGCATGACATAGGACAACGAGTTGGCCGTGGTGTCGTACCCAGCAACGTAGAACAGACCGACGTTGCTCCGTAGCTGCTCCCTGGTCAGTGGCGTCACAGGCTTGCCGCGGTCGTCCAGCATTTTGCCAGCCTTTGACATAAAGTACGACTCGAGCAACAGGGTGAGCAGGTCTGCATTGTTGCGCTCATCCTCAGTCAGGGGCGGCCGCTTCTCCATTTCCTTGAGCCGCTCGTCTACAATGCCGTCGATGAACGAGTGGAAGTGCCTCAAGTAGTCCCACTGCTTGGCGCGCTGGCCCGTAGCAAACAGGTCGAGCCAGGGGAACATGTTGTACACGGGGTGCAGCATGGCCTCCAACAGAGAGTCGTACATTGCGCGCTGCTTGTTTCCTGGGTCGCGGAGGGCGCCAAAGTCATAGCTCATGATGATATGGCCCAGCACATCGAGCGTGCCTCTGCGGAAGAGCAGCAGGATGTCGAGAGGAGAGCCTGAATCGCGCTCCATGACGCTCATAAGCTCAAGCATGGGCTTTTCAAACATGGGCGACGGCCAAGAGCGGCGGAAAGCCGGGCTGACAACTGCACGGTGGCCCCGGTAAGCGTCGCCGTTTTCAAACGAGAGCGACTCGCCCGAGACGCGCGGGCCCAGGTTGTGAGGCATCATCTTGCGAATGTTGATCTTTTGGTAGATGTCGGTTTGCATAAACAGCTTGCGCGCGTACTCGGCCTTGCTGACCTTGTATGCCCACCCTCCAAACATCCACGCCTTGACGATCCCCGTGTCTTGCATGTAGGGCTTGTCGAGCTTTTGCGACACCTCGTAGCGCCCGATAGCGCCCTTGGTCATCCACTGAAGTGTCTTGTAGACCGGGATATACGGCACGCCGCCGTCGTTGTTTACAGGCGGCAAGAATATGTTGACGATGCGATAGAGTACATATAGGCCTATAAGTGCCAGCGCCCACGCCCACACAGAGTCGGCAACAGCTGGTTTGAGCATATCTACCAGAGCAGCAAGGTAGTTCATGGCGATGTAGCAATGATAGTAAAAAAAAACGCAGGCCAGAAATGCCAAAGGTAAAAATAAAGGGCGTGCTGTATGAGTAAGAGGAGCGGTGATGATGGAGGAGGTCAGTGACAAGGAGCAGGTCCAGGGGTGTTGGTTTTGACGCCTCGGCAGGCGGACAGGGCGCTCGACCATCCTTTATAGTGCGCTTTGTCCTCAGAACGAAATAGCAGCAGCCACCTCAGCAAAAGTAATCTAGCGGCCGCTGAAGCTGCGCCTCAAGAATTCGGTGCTTGGCATTGTTTGTGCTATCAAGTGCTGGCAGTTGCTCTCTCCATCTCGATATCAGATCTCAGAGCAGGTGTGCGGCAATGCTGGGTAGACACCACCATATTCAAAAATAGTGGTTAATTTTAGGTATACGTCGCAACGCCATACAGTTCCGCCAAGAACCGCCTTGGGCGGGGCATCCCGCCAAAATAGACACTTGAATCATGGGGGCAACCATGAATGTTTCTGTCATATATGAGTGTCCTCAGTATTAGTAGATACGCAAGAATAAGTAATCCAAACAGAAGTGTCGACCTTCGCAAATAAGGTGACTTCACATGGCTGCCGCACGGCCTTTCCGCCGGTCCTCCGATTGCGACTCGGAGCAGGCAGGCCTGGGCGAGTTGCTGGCAGTGGCCATGGCCGCGTCGGTGTGGTGGTCGTCTCCGTCAGCTTGAATTTCAGACGAGGCAGCCGGGGTTGAAGCGCGGCTGGCGCCAGGCCTGTCCGTGCCAACTTCCATGCCTTCGTTGTGCATCATGTCACTCGAGCCAAGGCCGGCGACAGTAGCCTCTATGTTGGCATCGGCAGGCACCTCGCTTGGATTCGCATCCCGTGCTTCCATGTAGCTCTGCGAGTCGGTCGTGTTCCCGTCATCATCCTCGCAGTCGTCATTGTCAGCGCCAGGCTTGACGTCGGGGCGCACGCGCAGCCACTGCATGCGCGGGCCAGACTTGCTACGCTCGTTAATGGCGAATCCATATACTCGAGGCGTATAGACAGGGGCGGGCTCTTCAGGGACCAGTGCGGGGTAAGCCTGCAGGAGCATGTGAGGAAAGGTGGTTCCAAAGTAAGCGCCATCGATCTTTTGGTAGCGAGTGTTTGAAGGCAAGTAAATGTCGAGGCACGATGGGCAGAACAGCTTGACACAGTCGCGCTCGGGGATGTCTGAGCGACCACAGGGCAATACGCCGATTCCGCCACAACAGTAGCGCGGGCATACGCCAAACTCGCCGTTCTCGTACTTTTCCTCCATCCGATTCAGCCCGTCGCGCGTCAGGATAAACCGTGCATGGATCAAGCCATACAGGATTTCTGCCGAGCCCTCGACGGCTTCGACCTCCTCGTTGTCTAGCGGCTCATCGTTATCTTCAATGTCGAGGATCATGTCTAGCGCCTGGGAATAAAAGTTGACGTTTTGGCTAAGACCGGTCAGATTAAACTCGTCTTCGATAAACTCCTCGGGCACCTCGCAGAAATAGGCGTTTTCCCGGTGCGACAGAAACCAAGAAATCCATGTCTGGTTTTCGGATTCATCGGACTCGTAGTGCTCCTCCTCAAGATCCGATTCGTCGGTGTTATCCAGCTCCGAGTGGTATTCAGGGTCAGCTACACCGCGGCCACGAGTACCACCACCGCCTCCCTGTGCCCAGTGGTGTCCTAGCGCGCTGTTCTCGTGTGTACCGTCGACAGGTTCGGCCATGGTGTGCCGATAGAACCTTCGGATTAAATTACTACAAAGAGAGTGCAAGTGATTGTAGACGGGCTGAGTCATTGAATGTGAATCCTCGCGATAGGCGAGAGCCGCCAAACAAACAAACAAACAAGTAACAGTGGACAAATTGCAGAGCAAAAGAATAGGGAGCAAGTGCCAAATTTCAGGTGCTTAGTCGTGGCCCGCGCGCCCATGAGCTGGATATCTGTGGGCTACTGCGCTGCTTCGGACGACTGACTAAGCCTACACTGAGGAGAGAAGGTAATTGGGTTAGATTGAAGCGTACCTGAGCTTCGTGATGGAAATGACGGAGAGTACGACGGAAAAAGAAAAGAAAAATCGAGCTAAGAAGAAGAGAAAAAAAAGCCCACACTGTTAATTTGCCAAAGTGAAATTGCAAGTGGATGCTCTCACAAACTGCCAGCCCCCTTTTGATGACGTTTTTTTTTGCTTTCCTCTCGCAATTTATCCTCTTTTTTTTAAAAACTTGAATTGATCATGAGCAGTACGCCGCTTAGGCCTCTAGCCTTCTTACAGTACTGGGCTCTTGAGCGCAATAGCGAGCAGTCGGAACAGCTCGCTGGCACAAGCGCTGGCAAAAGTTCGGCTGCCGAGCCCCTGGAGAGCTTTGCTGACTACGTGGTATCCTTTCGATACACACCTCCTGGGCCAACAGTCCGGGCAACGCCGAATAGTACGCAAGGCTCCATTGATCAACGTCAGACAGAGTGTAACGAGGCTGCTAGTGCGCTGGGTGATCTGGTGAGACGACTGTCGCGAGCTGGTCTTGATGTCGAGGTGCGCGAGGCCCTTAGTCCCAAGAAAGCGCACCAGCGCACCCGCAATAGTGTCGAAGCCGAGGATTCTACAGCGAGGGATGGCGCGAGTGCTGCTGATGCGTTTACGGTCGACCCTGGGCGTATTCTCCTCTTTGTCAGATGTCCTCGCGGACGGCTCCTACACGAGTGGAGCCGCTCGCGCCTGCACGACTGGCTCGGTGGCATGCTGCCCTTGCGGCGCGTGCTCAGGGGCGTGGGACTGCCAACCGCTGATCCATTCGAGGTGGACCCTGAGACGCACGATGACCCGTCCAGGCTTCTCGAGGCCGAGCCCGGCACTGCCGAACGCATTTCGTCCTCGGAGCGCCAACGCCTAGTGCACAAGTTGATTGTCGGGCCGGCCAGCGAGGGCTGTGCGGCAGTGAACGTGGAGGGAGACCCCTGGGTGGAGTCGGTCTTCCCATTGCACGACCGCTCTTTCAACAGAAAGTGGATCAAGCACTGGTCGTCAAAGTGGCTCATTGACCGCCATGACCTCCGCCGCATCCGCGAGCACTTTGGCGAGGAAATTGCCATGTACTTCGCCTTTTTGCAGAGTTACTTTTTGTGGCTCGCTATTCCCGCAGCGTTTGGCACGCTCTGGTGGCTGCTTGGTTGGAGCTTTTCTTGGCAGTTTGGCGTGCTGCTAGTATTGTGGAGTGTCCTGTTTACTGAGACCTGGGCACGTCGCGAGTCCGACATTGCCACGTACTGGGGAGTACATGGTGCGCAGAAGGTCAGCTCATTGCGCCGTCCCAACTTTCGTCCTGACCGCCACGTCGTTGATCCTGCAACTGGGGAGCCAATACCGTTCTTCTCCAATGGCAAGCGCTGGCTGCGCCGGCTTCTCGGCGTACCCGTGGTCCTAGCCCTCGCACTGCTGATGGCGCTGTTTGTCTCATTCATCTTTGCGCTGCAAACCTTTCTCAGCGAGTACTACGACGGCCCGCTGCACACGCTGCTCGGCTTTACTCCCATCATTCTCTTTTCTGCCTGCCTACCGATCTACACGTCGGCTTGCACGCACATAGCCGGCGTCCTGACCGAGTATGAGAACTACGAGTACGAGTCAGAGTATGCCGCGCAGTATACGACCAAGATATTCGTCTTCCAATTCCTCCAAGACCAGCTTTATCTGTTTTTGACGGCCTGGGTGTTTGTGCCACAGCGCGACTCATTTGAGCTTTGGCTGCGTGGTGCGTATGACTCGATCAGGAGCTTGCCTCCTTGGATGGTGCCGTTCCTGGCGCGCATGCCGGAAAAGGGCAGCAGCGCGGCCGCCTATGTGGGACTAAAGTCGAGTTCCACGCCTGCTGCTGCTATGGTGCAAAGTCTGCTCACCAGCTTTGTAGTCACTAGCCAGATTATCAACTTGATGACCGAGACTGGAATCCCACTTTTAATGCGCTGGTGGGGCTCAAGATCGCTTGCAAGGGCGTCAACGGTCCAGACTACGCAGCCGCAACACTCGAAGGTTATGGACGGTACCGCCTCGGCAGCTGGCAGCACTGACCTGTCTCTGGTTAGCGAGCAGCAGGGGCTCCTCCAAAGCGTTCTACACAGAGGCTCCACCGGCATAGACAAATGGGCCGACTCGGTCACTACATTGGAGAGCGCCATTGCTCCAGCCGACATCCAGAGGCAGTTTATAGCCAGGGTCACTGAAGAGACGTGTCTGCCCGAGTACAGCACGTATGAGGACTATGCCGAGATGGCATCGCAGTTTGGGCGCGTTGCGTTTTTCTCTGTCGCCTGGCCTCTGGCACCGCTGGCGGCGTTCTTGAACAACTGGCTCGAGCTACGTACGGACGCAGCCAAGATATGCGGTGCTACCAAGAGACCAATCCCGCGCCGAGTCGACACAATCGGGCCCTGGCTTGAAACCCTGCGGTTCATGTGTTGGTTATCGTCCATCACTAATGCACTGCTCATCTACCAGTTCCACCCTAACTGCGCCTTCCTTCCCAATGTGGCCGAGCCCGAGACAATGCTGCGCTTTGGCCGCACTAGTCTGAGCTTTGCGCTTATAGTGCTGCTGTGCTCCGAGCACATATTCCTAGTGATCCGTTGGGCTATTGCTCATGTCATGGCCTCATGGCCAGGCGCCTATGCAAGAATCCTTGAGCGGTCACGGGCGCAGTCCAAGCGGCGTTGGCTCGAAAGAACGCCAGCTGTCTCTCGCGACTTGGCTGCAGCCGACGACTACAGCGCGGCCGAAGAGACAGAGTCTATTCAGGAACGCAGCATTGTCCAGACAGCTGAGGCTAGGGCAGACTGGCGCTCAGAGCTGGAGTATGGCCTCCAAACTATCAACGACGCGTTTAAGCTCGAGTAGGTAGACTTTGACTTTTTGCGGAGGTGCTGCTTGAATATAAACATTTATCACTCTGCTGGTGTTTAGATCAAGGTACCAACATTGCATAGAAAAGGAGGGGTGCTGATGGAGGAAGTGGGGGGTGCCTACTCTTCAATACTCTTCCTATTTTATTTTATTTTGTTTTATTTCTTTCGCATTTTGGGCTTTCCCAATTCACCTCGTATACACTTTTCCACTACTGTTAGCCCTTTCCAAGGCACTCACATTGCCGCAACACTTGTTATTTCGAAGCTTCCTTTGATCCTGCCAGCTACTGCCATTGACGCGCTATTTTTTTTTTAGAGTTTAGTCTGGCAACGAGGCGGGGGCTTACGTCGTGAAGCTTGCTGAACTTGATATACACGCGTCCTTCTTCCGAATGAAGCGGCTATTGGTAGGTACCTTGTGCTCTACAACTCTTGTGCTTGGCAAGAGAGCAGTGGTGACAGTCGTGTCTGTGTCTGCGTAGACATTTGGCGAACAGTTTAAACTGGCTACACTTTTCCCCGCACCCCCTGCTCCGCCTTGCTGGCCCTCCTGGTCCGCGCATTCCCCGCGCATGCTGGCTGTTTCTCCTCCGCGCCTTTTGGCCACGTTACTTGCATTTGCTCGAAAATAGCGTGGGTTTGGGAATGTTTCTAGTGTGGGGGTGCAGCATGGAGTGGGATCAGGGCAAGTGTACATGTGCTAACAAACAGTGTGTGTGTGTGTTTTCTACTGGAGTGTAGCGAGGTAGCAAGGGCGAGAGGAGGCAGGACGACAGCCAGGTCTCGCCTACTAGCACGAAAAAGTCATGGGCGAGCGCAGCAGGAATAGGCGCACTGCAGCAGAACCGTGCGCGGAGTGGTAGCCATCCTCAAATCCGGCACCTGGCGATGGAGAGCCACGAAGGGCCCGTCACAAAGGCGACAATGGAAGAGATCCGGCGTGAGGCTGGAAGCTCGCACTCTAACCTCCGAATTAATAGTCTCAACATCTCTGCGGCTGAAGGAGCACCTCAGCCATTGCACACCTCGCAGGTGATGCAGTCTGCGGGGTCAGCGATTAATTCGCCCGAAAAGGTGGCACGTGGCGAGTCAGGGCCACCGGATAGTGCCTTCGTCACGCGCCCAGATACCAGTCAAGGCGACGGCAGCACTACACCTAGCTCGGCATTGACAGATGACTCTACACGCGCCGTCTTCCCACTGCGCACCACATCCAACGTCTTAGCGCCCAGCCTGCCACCCAAGATCGACACGCTGAGCCCACTTGTCCAGCGACACGCTCTGCCTATGGCAAAGTCAGCTGGCCCGGGATACGCCTCTCCATTTACCGACGACAGCGATGTGTCAGCGCCGCTTGGCACAGCCATCAGCACCGGCACTGGCGACCAAGTCGGCTTTGACTTGCCAGCACCACCAGCCCGACAGCAGCCGACAGCGCCAGCAGCAGCAGAGGCTAACAAGCGCGTGATCAGCGAAAGGATCAAAAGCCTGGCTAATCGGTTTAGTAGCTCCAGCTTGAAGGAGCAGGCTGAGTCACCCGCGACGCCATATGCCATGCAGCGGCGACCCTCTAATACGCCATCTGTGTCGGAGCGGGTATCGCTGTTTGACCAGCAGGAGCTGCTCTCGAACGATCCGCGCCTGTCGGGTCTGTTTGGAAAGTTTGGCATGGCGAGCGGTAGGCCTGGGATGCACAGTCGCTCGTCCTCGGTTGCCGGCAGCATTAGTCGGAGTAGTGACGCACGGTCATCTATCGACGGATTCAGAGGCGCCGTTGGACCCTCCTCGGACGTAGGTGCGCTGCGAACGCCGGCCATGCCTCGCAGTCCTAGTCTGGTAAGCAAGTCTACATCTCTGGGCGACACCGACAGCGATGGGCGGACTGCCTCTCAGGCGGATGGAGTAAGCGTGCCTGCTGCGACCTTTGGTCCTCGCACTGTCGTTAGCCCAGGTAATAGGAGCAGCAATAGCCCGTTGCCAGCACAGCCCACAGCGGATAAGCCATCCACCGCGCCCACTACCAGCGGCTTCAACAACGACTCTAGGGACAGCATTGCTGCCGAGCGCCAGTCAACTATTGCCGCGGGTGTACAGCTAAACTTTCTGCGGCCGCTTTCAATGTCGGGCACACACACTACTAACGGCGGCTCAGCGGCGGCCAGCGGGTACCGAGGAGTGCGCAGCGATGGGCCGGGTAAGCGCCGTGGATCCATCCACTCGACATTTGGCACCAACGAGGACGGCCTATATATTATTACCGACCCAATCGACACAACGGCATCGCATCAGCCCACGCCATCTCCTCGCACGCAGGGCGGATCTGATTTCCATGGTACCCGAGTATCGAGTGCGGCCACCAGTCCTACTGGCATCCAAACGTCCAGAGCCGCTCCTGTCCGTCGTGCGGGAGTTGTGGTCACGGTCTCGGCCAGCCATGCCGGCAGTCTAGACGAAATCCAGCGTAGCACGTCACCCGCAAGCCACAGCGCCGAGATTAGACCTGCAGTTAGAACCAGGTCTCAGTCACAAGTGTCTGCCCCTCGCACCCCAGTTCTTGTTGGCGCGCATACTGAGTTCAGAAAGCCAAGCACGCGGAAGGGGCGCTCTCCTCCTCCCGGAGACGCTGCGAATGGCACAGCTCATCAGTATCCGACGCCGTCTACTTTGTTTGGAAATCTATCGCGCCACATTGCATTTGATCCGGATGCCCCCATCGATAGCATACTGGCGAGGGCTGTCGGGTCAGAGCCACTGCCTTCCGACTCTGGCATCGAGGAAGGCGGCGCGGACTATGTTGCCCCTGGTGCAGCCCACACAGCTGCGATGTCCACCCTGGTTGAGGCAGTCATTAACACGGCCGACGCCGGAAAGGTGCTGCCCCTGACAGAGTATGAGCAGTGTGTTCGCGAGGTCCCTGCGCTAAAGATGCGTCTGCAGTCGGCGCGCACACGCCATTCACTGGAGATTCGCATGCGAGACACGGCCAAGAACCTCGTGGACCTGAACAAGGGCACCGCAATAGGCGTGGGCATGTTTAAGGGAAAGCATCCCAGCCAGGCGCATGTCGACGACTACAACGCAGCAAGCGCCAATGCGCAGCAGGCAGAGGCTGACGTTGCCGAGCTATCTGCCAAGCTTCGGGTCATGGAGGCCGCCCTGCGCGACCACCAAGTCGCCGTGCTGCTCTCTGCCGTCAAGACGGTGGTGGCCGAGGCAACGCGTGGCAGGGATTCTGCTGATGGCAGTACTTTGCTCTTGCAAAATCGCGTCACCGAGCTGGAGCAAGGCGTCACTGCCAGCCAAGCGGCACTAGTCTCCGAGCGGGCCAGTCTGACTGCCAGCCACGCAAAGGTCAAGCTTGGCCTGGAGGAGCAGATCCGCAGCCTGCAGAACAAAAGCCACGATTCCAATGCTCGCCGGATATCTCGCGAGGCCGAAGTGGATGATCCCGAGTCGCCACTTGCCCGCCACAGTGCCGGGTTGACTGCTGAGCGCCTAGCAGGTGAGCTGATTGTGCTCAAGGAGCAGAACCAAGCATCCGAGCGCCGCGCCAATATGCTGGAGGCCAGGCTAGACGAGGCGCTTCTCAGGGCGCAAGGCGCTCGGCAAGAGCTTGACGAGCTTCGCCAGCAAACGGCAGAAATGACCGAGGTATCGAGGGCCAAGCTGGAGGCATCCAGAGCCGAGTCTGATGCGTGCAAGCGGAGTGTTCGGGCCTTTTCTTCGGGGCTGAGCGATATGATTTCTCCCTTGCGCCTGCTGAACGGCGTCAACAGCGGCGCAGAGAAGCTGAGGGGGTTGCATGTCGATACAACTGCGTCTACGAGCACGCCTCCGATTACGCCGACGACAAAGGCGACGTTTACCTTGCCGCTGGACACGATCACTGTAGAGACTCTAGAAAGCATGGTGGCTGCTAGTCGGGACGCCAATGACTTTGGAGCATGGGATGCGGAGCGGGTCTCATCAGCAATGGCATTGCTTGGATCGACCATTGTCGGGTGCTCGAGGCTCTATCCGGAGGCAATGAGAGTGTGCGATGCTTATTCCCAGCTCCAACACGACTTGGGTACCGAGCAGCGCTTGCGAGAGGCGCAGGGCCTGGCCATTACGCAGCAGCGCGAAAGGCTGTCCAGAGCTACGTACCTGGCGGAAAGCGCAGATCAGCGCCTTAAGGAGGCCGTTGACACGCTGGCCGCCAAGCACGCCAAAGAGCAGGATCTGTGGACGGAGGAGAGGCAGCGGTTGTTTGACAATATTGAGCGCCTGACGCAAGACGTCAGAGAGCGCCAGGCCGTCATCGCAGCACACTCTATCGCCCACGTAGGCGATAATGGCAGCACCTTGATATCGACGTCATCAGCAGCAGCACACTCTATCGGCAGCATTGAGCCCATGCTTGTCGCTGGCCAATCCGCCGATGCCGAGACCGAGGCCATTCGGCAGCAGTTGAGCTCCAAAACAGCAGAGTGCGATCAGCTTCGCCAGGACCTTGACAGCGCCATACTCCTGCGTAGGCGCACCAGTGAAATGGACATTACGATCAGCCAGCTACAGCGCACGGAGGCTGCTTTGCGCGAGCAGTTGGCAGAGCTTACGCCGCTGAGGGAGGCGCACCATCGACTGCTTCGCGATGTCGAGGTTGCTAAAGGCAAGGCGGTCGCACACCCAGCCGAGCACCCATCCAAGGAGATGCTGCTTGGCGACCATACCCGCAAGCCTGGAGATGTCGGCACGTTCCTGGCAAGCGCGGCGACCACTGCCGTCGAGGGCGCAGGTGGCGAGGCTCCGACAACCCTAGCCGAGGCCTATGTCGGCACTGAGCGTGGGCTTGTTCGGTGCAGGAGCATGCCATCGCTGCGACACGGTCATCTAGCTCACCATCGTATATCGGCCCCAGACTCGCCACCCCGCGTGGCCGATGCGCAAACCACGACCAGCTCTGACATGCACTCTACTAACGACTCTGCTGACGTAAGCCAGATGCTCCAGGCGTACTCCGAGAAGCTCATGTACAAAGAAGATGCTCTGCGCAGCCGCGAGGACGAGCTGGAGGCCGTTTGCGCTGCCGTCACCACGGTTGAAAGCGCCTTGTACAAATTATTGCCCAGCACTCCTGCCGCATCCCAGGCTGGCTTTAGCAACGTTCCATGGTCTCCGCCCAGCAGCTCACCTCAGACCGGACCAGCTGCATGGCACGCGAGTGCCTCAATGTCAAGATCTAGCCTGCGCAATAGATCCGCGTCGTTTTTCCAGGGACTACGCACCAACTATCTGGGCATTGGCGACGGTGCTGAGCCATCCTCGCCTCTGGCACTTACGATTCAGACCGACACGCAATCCAGACCTGCTATAAACTCTTCGCAGGTTGGCCACGCTCAAGGGGAAACTCCACCGCCACCTCCACCTTCCGTTAGCGGTGCATCTTTCGTGGCTGCCACTGGCTCTTTGTTGGCGTCAGCTCGGGCGTCGGGAGCCGATGCTGCCTTGGTGGCTGCGAAGGGTCTAGCGCCTCTTGTGCAAATGGTAGCAGCAGAGACTAAGCGGCTAAAGGCTCTTGTCGTTGATCTTGAGGAGCAGTCGCGAGATACACGAGTGGAGCTCCTTCAGGCGCAGGGTAAGCTGGCTGATTTGCAAAACTACTACGTACAACGCTCTAAGCAAGAGGACGCCATCCAACAGGATATAACCCACGTGTTGGGTCAGATATCTCGTCTTCGGACAAAGGTCGTTCAGCTGGAAGACGAAAAGGCTGCCTGCGAAAGCGAGGCTGGCGAGCTAAGAAAGCGCTGTCGCGAGATGGAGGATACCAATGCCGAAAAGGTGCTAAGACTGATCGTCGATCGAGTTGGAGCAGGCGACTTTGCACGACAAAACATGACTGTGTCTGCGTCTACTGAAGCAGAAGCCGCAACTGGTCGGATAAACGACGAACCCAAGTCTGCTGCCGCCCTGCCGGCAAAGTTTGCTGCACTTGGGTCGGTATCCGTCAGTCACCCCGAGGCAGGCGAGATACGTGCTGAATTTAACGAGCTACTGCACCAAATCATTGCCAGGCGCGACGAGGATATTGAGCGGATCCAAGCTCTGGCTGACGCCTGGCGGGCGGACGCGCGCAAAGCCTCGCAGGCTAACGAGCGCAAAACCTGGAATATGGCTACGCGTGGAATCCAAACGATGTAGCATATTGATGATACTCGCTATTCAGCCGCCTGTAGTGGATATTTGAATGAATACATTAATGACTGATTGGTTGTTGGTAGATAGATCTATGAAAAGTACTCTGGCTTTTTGATATTGACGCCATACTCGGCCAGCGCCGCTGTAAGGTCTTCCATGTTGAGCACGGTCTTGCGATCCTTGTTGAGGAACTTTTTGTCCTTGCTGGCTTGCTGTCTGATGCGGTTGTACTGAAAGGCATCAGTGGCCACGTCTGATATAAACTTTTGTGTCGCCAGAGCCAGCAGCCGCTTAATGCGCACATCAGTGCACTCAAATCCAGCCTGTGCAAGGTAGTAGTCAGTCAAGGCTTCGGGAATAATAGGCGCGTAGCTGTCCATCTGTACTAGAAACTCGGCCAGGCTCTTTTCAGTTTGGATCTCTGACCGTGATACCATTCGCCCAGGCTGCGCAGTTGAGGAGCCCTGCTCAGGCACACTGGCGGGAGCTATTTGCTGTTCGGGATTCATAGGTTTAAAATAAATAAATAAAAATGTGCGCAAGTGTATGAGAAAAGTAATTACGCTCCTAAAAGCGGTCTCGCCTATAAAAATTTATAACCACTGATTGAGTGCTTATGGCTGCGCAGTTGTGTCACCAGGTCTATCCAATGTCGACGACATAGATGATGGTGACCCTGAGCCAAGGAACATATTTCCAAACTTTCTCTTTGCCATAAACTAACATTTATATCTATATAGTATGCCAAGTTATGCGGAAACTCAGGCCTTGCGGGCCTTAAGGCAAACGGCGCGCAACAGCGTGTCGCGCGAGTTGCTGTGGCTGGGTGCTGCTTCGGCACCGTTAATCGGATCGTACTATCTACACTACTCGTTTGGATTCTTTAACCTCATATCTCTTGGAACATGGGGCAGTAAAGCTCTGAGCGCGTATGCGCTGGCAAATATGACGTGTGCAATACTGGCGTTTGCTCCGGCAGCCGGCGTTGCTTCGGCGCTAGACACACTGTGCACAGCTTCATTTGCGCACTTTGGTGGCGGGGGCGAGGCTGGGCTGTACTTGCAGCGTGGCCTGGCTTCAATTACACTGTGGTATTGCGTTGTGTTGGCTACTGTAGAGCTTTTCCTCCCGTCGATATACGCACTGCTCGGCCAGCAAGAAGGCTTGGCACAGCTGGCTACCGAATACATGCGCATTCTCTCGCTTGGGCTGTGGCCGTGGATGGCATTTGAGTGCCTGAGGCGGTACACTCAGGCCAACGCATATATGCATCTCCCCGCAATGGTTCTGGCGGCGGTAGTGCCGCTGCATTTGTTCAACCACTGGCTGTTTGTGTGGAGGCAGCCTGACGACGTGCTATTTACCACTGTGGCGTGGATAACTGTGGCGTCATATTGGGCCATGTTTCTGGGCCTGGCGACATGTACGCTTTTCTGGAGCGAGCTCCGTCTAGCCTGGAGCATGCCTACACTGAAGCGACTGCTATCGGCACGGTTTTTCTCACTCGCTGTTCCAGCAATGATCGAGGCTTGCGGCGAGTACATGGCCTTTGAGCTTATGACGCTGTTTGCCACATATCTGGGCCCAACAAGCCTAGCCGCGCAAGCCATAGCATTCAACAGCATGTCGATGGTGTACCAGCTGCCTCATGCTGTTGGCGGCGCGGCAGCAGTGCGTATTGGCCGTCTCTTGGGCCAAGGAAACAGTGATGCTGCCAAATTTGCTGCCAAGGTTCTCGTTATTGGCGGGCTAGTCTACAGCATCGTTGGTGCCCTTTTCTTTGCTGTGTTTGGGCGCCAGTGGGTGGCCCTGTACACTCACGATGAAGACATATTGGCGGTAGCAAGGCAGCTTATTGCCGTTGTCATACTAATAGAGTGGACAGACGCAACACGAGGAATTGTGCCTGGCATTCTGCGAGGGATGGGGCGGCAAAGGCAGGCCGCATCTATCAACATTGCCTCCTACTATTGCGGTGTTTTGCCATTAGCCACGCTCGCAGTCCTTGGACTCGGTAAGGGTATTATTGGTCTGTGGGTAGCGTTTGCGCTGGGAATGTCTTTACTCTCGAGTCTCTACATTGCTGTTGTTATCACCACTGACTGGAACCATGAAGTTGAGCTGTGCGCTACCCGGATTGCAGCTCACGTGTCATAGATCAGTCCATAACTGTGGCTTTGTTTATGTTTGCGGTGATCTCTCCGATCAAAGTGCGTCGTGTTTCTCCATATTAGAGCATAGCTTTCGTTTTCGTTTTCGCTTTTCATTTTTGCGTTTATAATATTATCGTCAATGGACCGGACCGATGCTCACACAGCCAGCTACGCCCCACGCCCGCAATACGAGCGCGAGAAGGAGCGGCTTATCGTTGAGATAAACCAGGGCATGGATATTGTCAACCGTAACCTTTTGCAGCTCAACCAGAACTTGGAGTCGGCCATATCGCTTGGCAGCAATTTTGGCCGAATTGCCAGCCTTTGGAGCGAATTTGGCACAATCATTAACCCGCCTATGGAGGAAGATGGAGGCCCTGCCGGTAACAGCAGCCCAAATGTCGGCAATGAAGAGGATAATATGAGCGGCGACGATGCCTATGTTGGCAATGCCGGCAACAAGGCTGGTGAAGCTCAGGGCAATGAACATGACTATGAACTTGGCGATGACGACGATGGCCACCCAGGCTTTGAATATGAGTCCATGATGGACGAGGGTGTGTAACGCAACTATAGAGCGCCTTCAATGTATTTTTACTCAATTACCAGCTAAAGCCTTTGACTTGCGTGAAAGTCCTGATCATATGCATATAATCACATGCGAATTTAAGACAGGACGACGTGGTTGTCGTCTGGAGCTATCTTTTCGCTGTCAAATATACCAATGGCCGGAATATGGTCGGTTTGCGCTGAGCAATAGCCGCGGTACATGCCGTCAGAGCAAAATGTCATCGTGAGACGGCCAGTAGTGTCTACACAAATGACACCACCATTGCCGCCAATACGCTTCATCTCAAGCATTGCCAGTTTTCCAGCAACTGCGGGTGTTTCTCCTAGCAGCGAGGCTCGTAGTGCAATATACTGAGCCGTCCCTTGCCGTATAAAATACTCGCCAGCACCAGTGCCACTAATGGCTATATGCTTGTCTGCCCATGTACCAGCACCGATAATCGGGGTGTCTCCAATACGGCCGTCCCACTTATTCGACATGCCACCAGTGGACGTTGCTGTTGCTAGATTACCTGCAGCGTCTAGGGCAACTGCGCCTACCGTGCCCATGGGCAAATGAGAGTAGTCGCCTATGTCATCGCTTCCCTGACTCCCAACACGAGTGGAGCTAGTTGAGGCACTGTCAGATCTTATAAAGTCCCGCTCATGCTGCTCCCAGCGATGCTTAGTCCAGAAGTAAGCAGGATGGACGATATCCAGACCCCTTTCTCGGGCATAGTCCTCAGCTCCAGCGCCGCCGAGAAACACGTGTCTGTCGCTTTCCATTACTCTTCGAGCCAGGGTGATTGGGTTCTTAACGACGGTTAGCAATGTTGCTGCGCCTGCGGCACCTGTCTTGCCGTCCATAAACGAGGCTTCGAGCTGATTTACGCCCTTAATATTGAACACTGCACCCTTGCCAGCGTTAAATAGGGGATTATCCTCCATGGCTCTGACGGCAGCCTCGACAGCGTCTGCGGCTGTCCCGCCTGAGCGCAAAACAGCGTACCCGCGTTCTGTGGCTAGGTACAGGCCCGCACGCAGCTCCTTTTCTTCGGCACTGGTCATCTTCTCCTTGCGAATCGTTCCGGCGCCACCATGGATGACAATTGTCGGGCATGGACCCGCCGCTTGTCGCTTCCTTGGGCGTTTCCCCAGGGCAAGCGCAGCAAGCTTGTACACTCTGGCAAAGATCAACGACAAGAAACCGCCAGACTCGTCTCTGTTTGGCGAATGCATGAGAAGAGATGTAGCTGCTCGTAGCAATAGTTGTCAAATAGATCAACGAAAAGAGTTTGAAGAAAGGTATGCGAATATCCTCAAGTGGAGAGAGGAACGTTGTGCACGTGGCCAAGTTGCTACTTGTTGGTGAGATGCGGTTCCCACGCCTGCGCTACTTCTTCAAGACGGACAGAGTCGGCCCAGTGTCCAGAGCCACGAGGCTAATGGCAAAGCCAAGCTCCTCAAAGGCGTCGCCGTTCCAGCGGGAGATCTGGTTTTCGACTTCTTGCGTGCCTCGAGGGATAGCGGCATTGAGAGCGTCAGCAAAGCACTCCCAGATGGCAGGGTCGACGGCGCACTCATCCAGCTCTGGAGGCACAAACGACGTGTCTATTCCCATCAGCGGCGGCTTGTACGCAGCAGGCGGCGGGCGGCGAGTGTCGGGGGATGGCTCGTGTAGCAGCACATCGCGTGGCTCTACGGCGTCTTGCCGCTCGCTCTTGTCGCGGATAAACTTGCGTAGGCTGCCAATGTCGCCAACCATGGGCGAGTGCGACCGCAGTGCCCGCCCGTCTTCTCCAATTTCCTCTACGTCGTCTGGCACGGCATGTGCCTTTCTTTCCTCGCTAGCAACCAGCCCCTCTCCCATCACCGACTCTTGCTTGCACGTCTTCACCACACGCGTGACCTTGCGCGGGCCATCGTGGGCGTCGCTGTCTGCCTCGTTGCCCTGTGCCGCCAAAGCATGCTTGGCAATGGCCTTCTTGACATTCTTTGGTGCTGTCTTGAATGCATCCTGCACCAGCATGCTGCGACCTGCTGCCGGGTGAGTGCGCACGCCTAGCTCACACAGCATTCGGTTGGAGGAGCTGTGCGCTAGATCTTCTGCCGTACCACCTTCGTCATCAGAGGTGTCGCTCTCACCAATGCTGCCCAGCGCTTCTGATGTAGGCGCCCCCACGCGATGTAGCGGCGCGAACCGCATGCTAAGCACTTGCTGCTGCCTGCCAGTGACGTTGTTACCAAGAGTCGCCATTCAAACAGTGTAAAACAAATAAAATAAACGCAACAAAGGCAAAGTCTAACGAAGGGCTTGAGCATCAATCGACGTCACGGCCCTCATTGTCGATTGCCACTGATCGATTAAGATAATCATTTTTTTTTGGTAAAATTTGATGACATTGAAAATATTGACTATTTCTAGTCTTCTACTCGTTCTAAAACCTAATATATATTTCTTTCTTATATACGATATACTCAAAATGTCGACCACGGCAATGCAGCTGACAAAGAAGCAGCGCAAGGCCCTGCAGTTCCGTGGAAAGCTCGACAAGCCCGAAAAGACGCCAGAGGGAGAGAAGGAGAAGGAGGAGAGAGAGGCCAAGCCCAAAAAGCCAAAGGCTGACAAGAAGCGCAAGGCCAAGGAAGCCGAGCTCGAAGAAGCAGAGACCGCGCCCAAGGAGAAGAAAAAGTTTGAGCGCCAGGTAAACCATTCGGGCAACGCTGTGCGCTTTATTGCCTTTGTTGGCAACGTACCATTCAAAACCACTGCGCAGGAGCTTCAGGAGTTCCTAAAGGCCGCAAACCCGACCTCCGTGCGGTTGATGACAGACAAGGATACCGGCAAGTCGCGTGGCTTTGCCTTTGTGGATTTCGCCTCCTCTGCTGACTTGAAGCATGCCCTAAAGTTCCACCATATGACACTGGGTGCCAAAAAGATCAACGTCGAGCTTACAGCTGGCGGTGGCGGTAACAGCAACATGCGCAAAGAGAAGCTACAGCGCCGCAGAGAGGATCTGGACAAGGAACGGAGAAAGGATGGTGTAAGCAAGCGCCAAAAGACTGGCCCGCGGGAAGGAAATGCCGAGCCCAGCGAAGCTTCTGAGCGCTCAGCACCCAGCTCATCCCGATCCGAGTCTGCCCCAGCACCTGCACCAGCAAAACGCGAAGCCCGTGTTGATCAGGACATTAATGACTACGATGACGGATCCAGCAAGAACAAGAAGCCCAATCGCAGAAAGCGTGGACGTGGGGCTCACAAGTAGAAATTGTAGAAAATACATATTGCGAATATTGTGGTGATTGCATATATAGATGTTATATTTCTTAGCGATCTGAGAGAGCCTAGCAGCTCCCAAGAGCCACACCCTGGGTGAG
>JANBQS010000145.1:0-30760 GCA_027577415.1 Coemansia sp. RSA 922 | reverse complement strand
ATAGATCTAGTAAGTACAGTAGCGCGTTGAGCCAATATACATTGTTTAAATCGCTTTTTTGACTCGGTTCTTATCCATGGATTAGCACAAAAGTTGAATGACTTGCACTAGTTACCAACAACATTGTTGTTGCTCTTTATCTGGGATTAGGGCCTACTTTCTCACAATATGTCGATCTGATCGAATATGATCTATTGATCATTGGATTCATACATTTCGTGCATTTCCGTTCTCCCTCATTTTCTGGCTTCCGCCGTCGCCCTCGGGCGAACAGACGCCGGAGCATCAGCACCGAACAACCATCAGCGGTAGAGCCCCCAGCTCTATTGCCCCGTCCACAATCCCCGACCCGCCCGACAGCAGAAGAGCTACTACAGCAGGTAACCGGTCCCCAGCTACCACCGCAGCAGAGCTCAGCAGTCAGCAACACCCAAGTGAATCCGGCTACGCCGGCTCACTAGGTGCTGCTGCCCGTATCCTGTATGTCAACGCCAGGCATAAGTCGGCTGCGTCTGTCCTCCAGTGGCTCATTAGCCGGGGAGAAGACGGCCAGTCCCCGGATTTTCTGGCGGTCGCAGAGGTCAACTGCGAGAACAAAGTGACAATGGCCGGTTGGACGTTCATTTGCATCCCACCCATTCGGACACGCACGACAGCAAAGCATGGCCTAATGATAGGCTGGAGCAGAGCACGATTTGCCGGGGTTATTCAGCTATCAAATAAGACTGCGAACACAATCTCGGTATTCGTCGGTCCCCCAGCAGGACCGAAACAACTATGGCGATTTGCATACCTGCCGCCTGAACTAGACGAGAGGGAAGCAATTGCCGAGCTCACAGATCACACACCCTTCGAGATGGACTCGCCGATGCTCATTATTGGTGACCTCAACAGCCGCCTGGGGCAGCTATCGGGCGACGATGGCGACAACCCTAGAGGACACATTCTCAAAGCACACATACGTGCTACAGACATGGAGATGATTAACACTCGCCTACCAGTGCCACAAATGACATTCTCGAACCACAACGGCTCATCGATAGTCGATCTCGTATTGGCCGAGCCGGCAGCGAAAGCAACCATCCTTGATTTTTAGGTGGCAGAAGCCAACGGTATCACGGAGGAGAGAAATGAACTATGCTTAGCGGTAGACTACGAGCGTGAAAAGTTTGCGAAACTATTGGAAAAGACCATCGGCATGGTTGCTTATAAAAAGCATGCACCTCGTTTGCGGCGTTTACTGCCCTATAGACTGGAACAGCTCTGAATCGTTTGTTGATCATTCTTGGTCGTGTAAATATATTAAGAGTGTATTATTTAGTAGGGAGACACATATGTGCTGTTGTTGAGCAAGTCGATTAGACGACATGCATCGCGGTACACTTTTTCCACACGCTCAGGAACAAATCCATGCATTTTGACCCAATCCTCCTTCATACGCGCCGGATACACCAGCGCCTTCTTATACCCACCGCATTTATCTTTAGGAGGGCTCGGGCTGTTTATCTCCATACGCGAGGGTCCGAGAAGCGCCACCTTTGGGAAAAACTCCCTGAGTTCGGCTTGTTCACCTAACGCCCTATGAATCCTCGACATTTCCAGCTCATGACTAGCCGTGTTAGACGAGCCGCTGAAAGACACCGTAGTATTGCCCACAGGCGTAATCTTCATGCGACCATTATCGTCAGATGAGGCTCCAGGATATCTGCTAGGCGCATTCGGTGCCGAATCATAAAAATAGCACATGCCGTTGAACCCAAGAACCATGACCGAGCCCACAGCCTGGCTGCCAAAGCTGACGGCTCGATCTTCAGGAATAATATCAGACAGCTGTGCCTCGCCATGAGTCCCAGGCCCATTGTACTCGAAGAGCCGACTCTGACTGTTCTGCCACTGCCACCACAGTCGGTCGATATTGGCATGATGCATGTAGAAGAAGAAATCGTTTGGCGCGTACCTCGTTCCCGCATCCCCGCCCAACCCGATATGCGTAGCCCCGTGAATGCTAAACTCGATGTGCTCGCGGAAATCCGACAACTGATCATCTCTCTGAATAAACGATGAGATCAGCTCAGCAGGAACCCATGGTAATATCGACCCATCGCCGCCGCTGAATCGCCGACTCAGACAATGC
The DNA here is from genome assembly GCA_027577415.1 of Coemansia sp. RSA 922. NCBI lineage: Eukaryota > Fungi > Kickxellomycota > Kickxellomycetes > Kickxellales > Kickxellaceae > Coemansia > Coemansia sp. RSA 922. Next base: position 28,626 of record JANBQS010000145.1, on the reverse strand, counting down.
CGATTGGGGAACCCCAGAGTCCAGTTCCCCTGGATCCCCGACTGCAAGCATCCCTGGGGTCCTTCCCCGTTACCACCCAATGCTGCAGAGCGCAAAATGGGGCTCGACTCGGGTGTCCGATAGTCCCGCGTGGTATCCCAGTAGGGTATGGTGAATGAGGGGTCGATTTGTCTACCAAGGTTCTCAAACTCTAGGACAAAGCGGCGGTGGAAAGGGAAAAACGCGGAATGCCCATGCACGTTGTCGAAAACCGCGTCATGCGTCCTAGCGAACCGTCCAAATTGCCCATCAAGATGCAACTTTGAAAGCACCGTTTGCATGGTTTGCCAGTCGCTGTCTGTGAGTGAGTGAGCCGACCGACGGACTCGCATATCATCACACTGCACTGGCCCCTGTGCAGCAACCAACGATGCGAGCGCAATAACGAGCAATTTGAATGCCATGCTAGTAAATTAGTATGTAACTTTAGCGGGAGAAAAAATAGCATAAATGGAGGGAGAAGAAAGACAAGGTTTTGTGTGAGATTATGCCTCAAAATATATGCGGCTGAAAACTCTCAACTTTTTTATTTTTATTTTAGAAATCTAGGAAGGTGGGGATTGACCGCTCTTCAATCTATTCTGAAACGGTCGATAGATGCCCTTAAGGAGTTTATAGCAAATCGCACTGTTTCAGTTACTAGATCTAGAACGCGAACCTATTTATCTCAAAGAAAACAACCGAAAGTCGATCACACATGATATTCTGATCTGCTCTGGATATCTTGTTCCCCACATCACTTGGATCTAGACCGCGATCCTACTAGATACTTGGCTGATAAATAATTAATTAATTATGTGTGTTGACTATGACACTTGGGATTAGCTACAATTGTATATATAAATATATCTTACAAGGCTTTGCAATCCTTACCACTGTTGAACAACAAGCGCCTCAGACGTGGCGCATCATGTCAGAATCTAAGCTCATTGATTCTCTCCTCCATCGCCTTCATAAATGGCTCGAGACGGTCTTTATCTAGCGCGGCGTAGTCAAAATTGGGGCATTCCTGTGCCATTAACAGCATACAGGTCGCTACTTCTGCGTAAGCCACCTTTATCAGAGCGATTAATTGACCAGCGGGTCGCTATCACGCATGATCACTGTCCTCCTCTCGACGATATCAAAGAGCTGAGCGAGTGCTATGATACACACGTTACGGCTATCAGAAAGAGGGGCGTGGTCCATCTCATTTAGGCTGTAGCGCAGCTTCAAGTCACACTAATAAGGGCGGAACGAGAGCTTACGGACCAGCGGAAAGGCATAACCCTCATATGGTGCGTTCAGTAGTCGCTGGAGCGCTTTTGACTTACATTATGTCGGGAGTTTATGTGGGGAGAGGATTGCCTGACAGGAGTGCAAATCAGAACATTATTTGAGGAGATAGACTTTGTAGCTCCTCTGACCTTGTTTTACATTTTATTTTTACTTTCCAAAAAAAGATTAAGCCGAGTTTCTTTTCTCTCCCCTTCCCCAACAAATTCCTGTTGCATGGTGATGTGTGTTTTGCAAGCCACCTCCCCCAACTGCCCATGGGAATGCAGCTCCTTACGTGCGTAAAAAAGCCCACCTGGTTCAGCGAGAGAGACATCCTTCCAAGCAGCCGCAGCAACAGTGAAGGTATTTAAACAGGGATTGCACCCACCCTTCTTACCTCTCCTTTTCTTTTCTTTTCTTTTCTTCACTCATCTTTTGCACACCTCATTCGTTCCTTTACGCACCTTTTGCACACATCATTCTTTATATTTACAATGTTTGGGGTTGACTGTGATTTTCGTAGAGTATTGTTTACTAATCTCTACTGTTTACTTAATTTTCTTTCAAGCAGGCCCAGGTGAGGACAAGCCCAGCGCCAGTGACAGGTCGAGCCAGTCTGCCAGCACCTTAGGCGGAAGACCAGCACAGAGGAGCAAGGAACAGCTCGAAGACCTCGCCCGCGCAAAAGCCGATAGCCAAAAGTATTTTGTCCCGAAAAGCGGCTGCCTCCTTTGCTTCAATTATCGCGTGGAGCTTGAGGAAGCCGCCTTGTTATTACTTTCGGCCACGAGGGAAGCGGAGTACCACTGGACGCACATGCGGGACAACTGCCATGACCGTCTCGTGTCAATCAAGGCTGACATTGCCATGTACAGTGCTCAGCTTGCCCTTAACGCCCTGGTTCGCGAGGCTAAGGAGCACGCGAGGGAGGACTATTTAGAGATGGTAGCGGAGGTGAGACGAGACAAAATAGTTTCGAAACTTCAAGAAATGAGTGCCGGGCTAGCCTGGTTTCGCCGGCAAGATAGCCAGCGAGGCAATTACGCTATGCAGCACACCACCAGCTATTTCGGATGAGACTACGCGGCTCAGCGCGCCATTACCAGTTGGCATCCTGCTGGTCAGGGTGCTACTGGAGGCGACTCCGCGCACGTCATCACTAACAATACCACGGCCAGAATATTGTTGGCCATTCTCTTTTTACTCATTTCTCACTATTAGCACTTTTCTTCTTTAGCCTTGGTTAGTTTCAACAAGCTCAAGTACATCTATACTCATGCGACGAAAGTACACAGAAATAGTTAGGGCTTAAAGGTCGAGTATAAATATGTGTATGATAATTAATTCTAGACAAAAGTATACCTATTGCTCCTCTTGGTAATCAGTTTGGCTGGCTGCTGCCATTGCCGCTTCCTCTTGTGCTGTTTGGCGAATGGAGAAACGAGTTTGTCCATCCGCCAAACAGCAAGCGCCGCAAGCGAGGTGCATGCTTTTTATAAGCAACCATGCCGATGGTCTTTTCCAGTAGTTTCACAAACTTTTCACGCTCGTAGTCTACCGCAGCAGCATAGTCAAAGTTGGGACATGCCAACGCCAGCAGCAAAAAGGGCTTCACCTTGTCCTTCATACGTCGTGAAAAGTCACACCCAAAATGCCAGCACCGGAATCGCGTGCCCATTGGCGAATAGTTAGAGGTCACATACGCGACGACATTGCGGGCAGTGGCGCCATCGGGCATTGGGTCAAGTGTTGGAGCCGCGGCATGAATATCCGAGAGTAGTGGAAGAGACTGTATCAAAGTCATGGCGTTCCAGATTGACAGGCGCAAATCGGGCAGGTCCAGGACTTGGAGATCGGTGTGCTTGCCAAACAGCGAGAGCAATGGTGGAGGCAATTGGTTTACGCACCATTTAGAGATTTTTCTTACGGCTGCATCGGGCGCAATGTCCATCATGAACTGTATAATTTCTGGGTCGTCGATATAGTTAACTGGCATCATGCTTGGATGCAGCTTCAAAATGACGCACCGTAATTTCGGATGGCTAGTCGCCGTAAATATGCTGCTCTGTGGAAGCGCTATTGCTAGTTCGCGGGTCATAGTCAGCTGTAGAAACTCGAGAGTAGCTGCGTTGCCTCTAAATAATACCAGGGCGTCACCGAATGGGTACTCGTTAACACAGACCAGACGCCGAAGGCCAGGAAACGGTACTGCGCCATCAAATTTGTATCGTAGTGGCGTTCTTGAATCATATCCCCGATTTACCTCCAGCGTCTGTAAATGCGGATACTCGACATAGCTACCGTCAGCATCTTGGATAATGCCGGAGATATTGACGCAACGATATGCGACGTGCAAGTATTGCAGAATAGGCGCATTCTGACGTATCAGCTGCACGGTCTGCTCGCCACCAAGTTCAAATCTACTGGCAAGATACGTCAGATTGCGAATAGCATCCGCATTCAGAAAATGGAAAGCTCTGCCAAAGCCATATGAAATATCAATCCGAGACGTAAACTGAACGAGCTGTGTGGTTAAACTGCCGAAATAGAGATAGGTCACATCTACACGCTCCATCGGATCAGGGCCACCCGACATCTTGATCATATTGAGCCTGGGCGCCAGTTGCCGAATCCGTTGTACAAACGCGCTAATGTTAGCTTCGATATCCTGAGATACAGTTACATTCTGCTCGTTATCCCGAGTACTAACAAAGGTGACTTCGAGCGTACGGGCCAGCGGAAACGAGCAATCGTTATTCGAAATATGGGATAGTGCTGCTAGGGCATTTCCAGAGTACACACTCCATGGGTCTACCGACATTGTTATCTCTTTAGCCATAAGGCGAAATGGGCCATCGAGCCGTTTCTGGCAGCGAGTACACGGGACTGCACACTCAACTATTGTGTCCTTGTCGAAGCACAGACCGTAGCGCGTAAAAAAGCGCGAGAAAACAACAGTGCGAAAGATACGACACACCCAGAGCAACGGCATTTGAAAAATGTGATATTTCTCAAAGAGCATGGCCGGATTGGCAATGTTAAACGTTTGACGAATGTTGATGGCGACATGGTCAACTATCCTCTCGACAGCATGAAGTGGAAGGGTTTGTAGCGGCGACAGAGAAGGCATTTGGTGTTGTTAAGGTGGTTGCGGCAAAATAAAACACAAAAACAAATACTAGGGCGATGAAAGACAGGTGAAAAAGTAAAGGAGCATCCGCAGCAATTTGACCCGGAATTGGCCACGGCCCGGAACATCCTGTCTTGTGCTTTGCCGTTACGGGAATCGTCTTTGTGTGGTGCTGGCAGATGGATTACGACAGGACAAACAGCATAGAGATTTACATACTATTGCAGATGATTGTCGGATGATGGCAGAAGCGGTTTGGAGTTCCGTAGTAATCGTGAGTAGCCAAAAAAGTGTTTAGTGCTCCTGTGTGCCATATTTGAGCCCCTGGGTACTCTTGTATCTGGCCGTTTAGCCATGTATGCGAAGGCGATTGGACTTGCTCTAAGCATTGGTCCAAGGGCGCCTGGGCAAAATGTTGAAGAGAAACCATTGAGTGGTAGACTACTATCAGCACTCTCATTACCTGGTGACCGCTTATCTATTCACGTTTTGTCACTAAGAGGAGCAAAATTATCCCTTTCCTTGCTCAATTCGCTGGCACTTTTATTGAATCTATATGCACCACTCCCGAATATCGGAACAATGCTCGATGCCGTTACTGAGGCTGAGTTCCCCACCTACGTGGTGTTTATCTATGCCGCTGTGGGTGAACGATTCAGGTGTTGGTATGCTAGGAATTACATGTACTATGCCACCAGATATCAGATCTCCAACACACAGCTTTGCACATGAAAGCTTTCTTTAACCAGGTATACTCCTGCCCGAAACGCTTGGCCCACTGGGAGTCGGAGGGGATGTAGATTATCTTTTATTAGAGTACTGTATTTTCACGTTTGTTAATCTTAACTTATCCAGGTGCGTGTGACCTGTAGTGCCCCATGCGGCATTCTTGGCCCGAGCTTTCCTATTGTGTGGATTGACCTACTTGCAAGATTATCGCTCTTTGTACGCACTTAGGCTAGCAAAAAATTTGTTAATAGTAGTTTAAGGGGCTCTCTCTTTCTTTCCTTATTCTTTTTTTTTTTTTTCTCCACAAAGTTGTTCTCTTTTATTTCCCCCGCAATTTTTTTGTTCACTTTATTGAAATTCAGAGACTTTATAATTCACAAGAAGCAATGGGCGAAAGGGCTCAGCCCAACGACTACGACAAGGGGCTGTATATACGCGCTAGGCCACTGGTAGCAACAGGCAATGAGGATATGGCGGACTCTGACGACGACAGCTACATAGAAGTCAAAACAGGGCAAAGAGGTATGAAGCGGGGGACCTCACGAGAGGAAGGCAGTAGCGATGAGGGTTCAAAACAACAGCCTCACCACTGGCGGCGTCGAGCGCCATTACTGCCTCAACGCATGGCAACGCTCGTGTCGCAGGCATCGGGAGTGACGCGCTTGAGTCTAGAAATTACTGGTCTATTCTGGGAAGCCATCTTCGACACAGTCACAGACAGTACCAACAGCGGTATATGGCTAGGCACGGCGGCGTGGGAGGAAGTGAGGTCCCTGGGATTGGCCGTGGCCAGCGTTCTCTCGCCCTTGTCGTCGCTCAATCCCCGCATAGTATCGCGGCTGGTTGGGTCGACGACGGCGGCCGGCTACTCTTTAGTGAATCAGTCACTGGCGGCGGCGGAGAGCGTATTGGAGGGCGGATTCTCTTTATACACGGGGGCTGTGAACATGGGGTTCCATGCGGCTGGCGAGTATGTGCGATTCATTGACGCATTGTTCGGGTCGACTGACACGTCGCGTGTATTGGCGTCGTTTGTGCATATGTGTAGGAGAGAGGCGTTTGAAAAGAACCCGGAGATCCGCGCGCTCATCGATGAATACGGGGTAGTGGGATTCGGCAGCCAAGTACTCAAGACCATTGTTGCTTGGATATGCCTACAGGTGGTTACGCATGGGAGGACCCGCCCTTACCGCATGGAACTGGTGTACTCGAATATGCAGGCGGGTCCAGAGTTCTGTCCGCGAAAGTTCATCGACAGTAATGGCAAGCCCGTGCCCGGCAAAGCCAGGACGCCCGCCGATAGGACACCTGCTACGCCTATGGTCGATCACGAGAGAGAGGTTTCCCTCGATGCGCATGTTCAGGGTGTTGCTAGCTCGAGTGAGGACGACGGGTACCATGCGTTGAGCGACCAGGAGGGATCCTCGCACTTGGACCCAGACTGGGACCAAAGGCTCATGGAGGCGCTGCGCAAGCTGTCGATACGCAACGAACAGCACCAGAAACCTGACCCCAAAGAAGACGCACATGACACGTCACGCAGCAAATCATCCTTGTGGAGCACTTTGCTGATGGTACGCGAGTCAGCTGCAGCGGCTCAGACGCACGGGACCGACACAAGTGACTCGGATCAGGGCCCATCTGTGCCGCGCGGAGTGTCGATGCCATTTGAGTCGGCACCAGCATCCCTCGTCTCTTCGCCGCAGTTCCCCGTGACACCAGATATACATCGGTCAAACACGATTGCCGAGGAAACGCCGAGCACCCGCGAAACCACTTTGGACGACATTCCAATGCTGGACGGAGCTCCTCCCGCTGTGGAGTCGCCCTGGATGCAGCAGGAGTTTCCACGCAAGCCGCTGTTATTCAATTTAGCGCGGTTCATTTCAGTAGCGTCGTCAGCGTACGGCCACAGCTTCATGCAAGTGCTGGGTCTGTCCCATGGCATGATCGATGCCCGTGCGCTTATCGACGAGTTTGGCGACTACGAGGTCAACCGCTTATCGCAGTCCAACAGCGTTCTGTCTATGGATTTAGCAGTGTCGCCTGGTCCTAGTAAATTGCCTCGCGCTCAGCCTATGAGCACATACCATACGCACTCTACTTTTAATCCGTCTAGGCCCGAGTCGCAGCGTGTGTATGAACGAAGGCATTTCCGCGCCGCATCGCCCAGAGTCCATAAGCGGGCACCGGTGCGCAGACACCGGAGGAGGCGGCAGCTATCGGAGCACCCTAACCACCGTTGCTTTTCGCAGCATACGGGCATCCCACTGGGCGACCTTTTGTTCTCGTCCTATGTGCCTCCCATCGTGCCCGGCGTCACAAAGGCTGCCAATGCGCAGGCGTCGGCTGTGGAGCGTAAGCTGAGACACAAGCCAAAACGCGAAGAGCCGGAGCCTGCTGCGGCAGAGAAAAGAGGCTGGCTGGGCAGTATTATAGGTGGCATAAGCCAACGGCTACCGTCGCCCATGGGGATGCTGTCTGCCGTGCCCGTGATTCCAGGCCTTGTGTCGCGGATACTGGGCTCTGAGTCGCCGAGTCCTGAGCCGACTCCGGGTCAGGTCCGCCGCTTCGACAAACTAAGGCAGCGCCTAGTGTACCGGAACCCGTCGATCCACGCACTAGTACACTATATTGCCGTCGATCACGCCACGCGCTCGATCGTCCTGGCGTGTCGCGGGACACTGGGTATCTCGGACCTGTTCATCGACATGATCTGCGAGTACGAGACCATATATCTGTCTGACCATCCGTCGACAGAGCGGAGCGATTTCCGCGTACATTCTGGCATGTGGCATTCAGCGCTCCTTCTCGCAGATCAGTCCTCAGAGATATTCAAGGAAGTAGCCGAGGCTCTACGCCTATACCCAGAGTACGGACTAGTGGTTACTGGGCATTCGCTTGGCGGCGGTGTAGCATCCCTGCTTACTTTGCTTTGGTCGCAGCCATTGGGGGAAGTACAAGGTAGCAGGCAGTTTGTGACTACGGATAAATTCGGACTCGTCACACAGCGTCCCATCCGCTGCTTCAGTTTTGGCAGTCCCTGTTCCACCAACTTGGCTCTCTCTCACTACTGTCGTGGCCTAGTCACATCAGTAGCCAATGCCAACGACGTAATCTCATTCCTGTCTATCGGTACTTGCGTCGACATTCTCAATATCTCTGCTGTCCTGGGCAGGGAGCGTGGTGTGGCGGAAAAGGTCGTGAGGAAGTTTTTGGCTACGCAGCGGAGCAAGATTGGCAAAAAATTGAATCTATTCGATTTTGATTTTTCCAAACTATCCGCCCAAGCAGAAGAGGAAGAAGAGGAGGAGGATGTGCCGTCGCCTAAACGTCGTAAACACGATCTGGATGACTGGTATTGGTCTTTGGTCAAGACTTTACGTGCTAATATGGATAGCGAGAAATTATACCCGCCTGGTGATGTTTTTATTCTGGCTACTACCGGCGATGACGAAATGGCCGACCCTCAGCTACGCTATCCTGACGATAATAACTCTGATACTACCGAGCATTTACCTGTTGGTTTGTTCTATTGTCCTGATGTTGCTGAGAGATTCTCTGAGCTCCGGTTCACTCGCAACATGGTTGCACATCATTTGCCTTCTACTTATGAACGCAGGCTAGCTGCTCTGGTACATGAAGCTAGGACCCAATAATAAATGATTAACGAACGTGAAAATAGTATACTAAGAAAATACAATCTACATCCCCTCCGACTCCCAGTGGGCCAAGCGTTTCGGGCAGGAGTATAACTGGTTAAAGAAAGCATTCATGTGCAAAGCTATGTGTTAGAGATGATATTCAAACTTGAAAATAAAAATAAAAAACTTAAACCCCCAATTTACTTCTTCTCGGGATCCACTGCCGCCGATGACGATGCCGCCGCCGATGATGAGGGAGAATCTCTAGGAGAATCTCTGGGAGGCGGTTGCGGAGCCGTGTTAGTTCTTGGCGCTGGAGGCAATGGGATTTTACCAAACAGCTGCTCGTCATTAGCTCTCTTTCTCTCCGCCAGCTCCTTCGCCTCCTGCGACAACTGCAGAGCCGACTGATACGCGTCATTAACAGTCAGCACCACTTTGCTACCCACCGGATGGCTCTGGAACTTATCGTACGCCTGTTTAGCCCTCCTAGTGATATTAAACCTATCGTCCCACTGCTGCAGATAATCGCTAAACTTGTACTGGTTATCCAATGACCTAGCCTGCTCCGTTGTACGATCAGTGACCCGGTATTTCGAGTCAAACTCAGATGCCCTCCCCACAACATGCTCCCCCACGAGGTATCCAGCCGCCAACAACTCGTGCACCACGTACAGTGCTGGCTTGCCCTCATACCCACGCTGCTCGTGACTTGGTCCCGCGGCGGCAGGTGGAGGAGGCGTGCCTGATACCGAGGGGAAAAGAGGCGAGACTTGGATGGGCTCATAGTTGATCAGCGCGTTGGATAGGAGGAGCGAGGTCTTGGCGGCTTCGACGTTGCCGAATTTAATGAGCGCACGCTGTGTCCCGCTCTCGAGCTTTTGGAGCTCAAGGATCTCGATGGGTCCACAGAATGCAAAAAAGTCACGCACGTTCGTCTCCGTCGCACTTGGTGCAATACTGTCAACGACAATAAAAGTCGCATCCGGAGCGGATGGAATAGAAGTGTTCCAGCTCTTAGTAACCATTTGCAAATAATAAAATAAAATAAAAAAGATGAGGAAAGAAGAAGAAGAAGATGTGGCCACACTTTTTTTTGCCAAGAGCCCTCTCTCCCCCTTTTTATGCGCATGTGTCACCAGTGTTCAAACACATGCCAAGCCATTATCGCATGATGACATCTCCCCCTTATCCTATTATAGTTCTTTGTCTAGCTTGGCAAAATCTGTCCTCCATGTCAAAGCAGCGGTATAGGGTAGTCGCATACACTCGCCGAACGTGCGTTCCGAGTTAAACGCCTTGATCCATGCAAACTCCAGACTAAACGGGCCCTCCTTCCGATCCGACAAAGACAACCCAACAGTCTCCATTTTCGTCGACGCCATAGATGGCTGTGAAGCGACAATGACGCCATTACTAGTGAGTGTAAACATATTAAATGGAATAACCACGGTCTCCCACTTGCCCGGCGTACGAATTGGCAACAAATGCTGGTAAATATCAGTACTAATCAAAGTATCCGATTTCAAGTTTACAAAGTACTTGCGCTTATCAGCTTTCACTCGCAGAGCAAGGTACCGGTACAAAGAGCTGTCCCAGCACCCGCTACTGATGATATTAGATTTGGGCGAGTGCGTGCGTACCATGGCGTAGCCGCTGCGCTTGAATCTTTTGTCCTCTGGAAGCAACTGTGATATGTACCCGTGGAATCGCGCGTGTCCTGATCGTGTCACGTCTAGCCATGCGCTGCTGAACCCACCAATGTCTTTGTCAGAGCCCTTGATCCATCCGCGAAGGTCGTTTTTTGATGTTACTGACGCTACTACGTGCTCTGTCTGTCGATTCAAAAAGTCCGCTTTATAAACCTTTACCGACGTCTCTTTTATAGCATTTGCTGACCGCTCCAAGTATTTGAACATTGTGAAATTTTACAAATAAAAAATAATAAGCGAGAAGAGGAAAGCAAAGTTTGAATAAAAGCTGCTATCTATATTTTCTTTTGGACTAGTGGTGACTCGATCGACTCGCTTCTCAATTAACGCGAGCCGATTGCCAGAACGCACGTCCTTTCCCAAAAAGAATATGCACGTGAATAGAACGGACAACACCACACACTCCTTTCTCCCTTTCTACTCGTATCAATACTATTTAAATATTCCTTTGTTCAAAAAAATACCTGTACGCTCTTTTTTTTTATGATGGATGATACGGCCAGTAACGCGTTTCTGGCGGCAGTTAGTCAGCTACCACGCGAAAAGTACCCAGCAACACATGGCGTAAACATGGCCTTTAACAAAATAGACAGTTCAATCCGAAAACGACTACCACCACACCTACACCCGCTATTACTCAAACTACGAGTATTTAGTCTACGCCAAACCCTGCTCCTCGAAGAGCGTTTACACATGAATCCCACGTTCAAACTCTTACTTCTCACAAGACTACCTCCAAGTCTAGCCTTTATCACCGCAGCCGCCAGCACCATCTACGCACTACGATACCTGTACACACATGCTCTAGATCTATTAACGAATATTATCGGCGTAGCGTATCCCGCATACCAGTCCATTATGGCCATTGAGTATGGAGACATGGGGTGTACGTCGGATGCCCTGGGTATTGGTGAGCCGAATCTGGATAAAAAGCAGTGGCTAATGTACTGGGCCATTTACGGCGTACTGACTACGGCCGATCACTGGGCGGGCCCAATTCTGAGACTGTTTCCAATGTATCGGGTCGCTAAAATTGGCGTATTGATTTGGGCTCAGCATCGCAAGTACAATGGCGCGGCTTGGTTGTATGATACCTTTGTTCGCCCCTTGCTGCCGCCACCTTCACCGCCACCTTCCCCGCCACAGCAATCACCGCCGCCAGCCACTACACTCAGACGCCACACCGACATGGCTTCTGATTATATGAAGGTGACCCAGCATTATCGTCAGGCCTCGGAGAACAGCACAGGCGATGCGCAGGAGATGGGTGATCAGCAAACTCGGTCTATCCAACAGTCCTCATTCGCGTTTTCAGCTATGGCAGTACCGTCAGTTTGGGAGGCTACTACGAATATCGACCCAAACATCCTGCCACCATCTCTGACAAGCGACACTCGAGCGTAACATCTTATCCCCTTTTTTTCCCGTTGTGCTATACTAATCTCTATATTCGCTTATCTTATGTATTTTCTTTTTTCCAAATAAACACACTGACTAGTCCTCGTAAGTCTTGCGGCGCTTGCGACTCTCACTCAGCAAATCCTTCATAGCCTTGGTCTTCTTAAAGCTGGGGTTATTCGGGTCAATAGCAAAGTTATGCGATTCGAACAGGGCGCCAAAACGAGGATCGCTGGTATTAAGTTTAAAGTCATCCTCAACAACCTTTTCCACCCGCTTACCCTTACGACCCTTCTTGACCTTTTCAGCCTTGACAATTTCTGCCATATCAAAGTGCTTGGGTCCAGAGCCACCGTCAACCAAAAGTTCAAGCTCGGCGCGCTGCTTGGCCTCAGACTCAAGCCGCTGCTTCCTCTCAGTCTTGCTCTCCCGAACGTCCTTTTTGGCACCCTTCTTGGCACCCACAGGCTTGAGATCGTCGTCGCTGTAAGTAAAGAATTTATCGCCGGCGGTCCGAGACTCAATCTCATTATCAGATATCAAGTCATCGTCGTTCTTTGATTTGGATGGTCCCTTTTTGGATTCCTTCCATTTCTCGCGACGCTCTTTCTTCAGTCGACGGAATCGCTCAATAGTGTTTTCGTTAGCGCGTTGGGCCTCCTCCTCAGCCCGCTTCTTGTTCTCCAGGCGTGTGGCCGCTGCATCGCCAAGTCCAGGCGTAAAGGTAATCTCCATCTCGCCCGCTTCACTCTCCTCCTCCTCACTATCGCTATCGTTACCACCCGAAAGTAGCAATGCACGTTTCTTGGCCAAGTCTTCCTCGTCAGAAGAGGACTCGCCAGACGAGCTCGCTAGGAGGTTGCCGAAATCCATGGTATCTATCTCGTCTTGGGTGAAAGCACGGCGAGTCATCTTCATGCGAGTAGGTTCGTCGGCGTCCCAGGTAAGCTTGACCTTGGAATGCTGTAGGGCTTGGCTCGAGAAATCCAGGGGCTCGTATTTTTCGGGAACATGCATCGCCTCATCCTTGGGCTTATCGTCAAATTGCATGTCGTCGGGGATAAACCGCAGGTCAAAGAAATTGGCACTGGCCTCGTACTCTGTACCATCGCAGTGACCATAAATGGCCTGGGCCGTGGCTATAGAGTCGCACTCGACGACACCAAAATAGTAGCGCATTTTCTCCATCTCGTATTTGCGCAACGCTACCTGATCAAACTCTTCGTTGTCGTCCAGCTGCTCCTTTACCAAATCCTCGTCTTCGCCTTCGTCGTCTTCACTGTCGCTGTGCTGCTTGCTGGGCTTGGCAAAAATATCGCGGGGCGGTCCCTCCATGGCCTCCTTTGACATACGCTCTTTGCCAAACTCGGATGGGTATATCCTGACTGCCACAACAGAGCCGCCATCAGGCTTGAATGCCGAAAACACAGTGAGCAAGTCAACTGCGCGTACGTGCTCCCAGTCCATATTGACACAGGCAAAGCGCTTGGTCTCGTCGCCACGCGGCACTTCCTCCGCCTCCTCCTCCTCGGCATCGCTCAGCCCACCAGCAGCCGTGCCCCATTCGACATCGGAGATCTCAGAGTCAAACTCAGAGTCTGACGAGTCTTCCAACGCAACTCCCCGTCCACGAGCCCGATCTACCACATCTTCGCCATCCGATTCGCTCTCTTCTTCTTCTTCACCGCTTTGTGATCCAGAGTCGGAGCCAGACTCGGATCCGCTAAACTCGTAGGCGTTGCGCAAATAGTCCTCAGCACGATTGTCTTCTTGCACTTGTCCATATCTGTCAACTTTGGTCGTTTCCGTGAAATCCTTGTCCTTGATCATATGTGAGAACCGCTTGTCGACTTTGACCTTGGTGTCGGCCTTTTTCGGCCGAATGAAACGGGGATCATTCTGGACATGAGCAAACCGCGAGTCGTCTGTGACCTTTTTAACCGGCGCGCCCTTGCGGCCCTCCTTTGGTGGAGCCATGCTTATAAAGAAATAATAAAATATAAAAGTAAATTTGGTTAGAAGCAAAGCAAAGTAAGAAACTTGTCCACGAGAAAAAAAAAATTGTAGCTATGGACCACACAATTTTGATCTTGATTGATCAAATTAAAAACGTGATCTCAGTTCCGTGAACTCGTAAAGCCAAAAAAAGCTCAATCTATTTTTTCGATCTTTTTCTTCTTGTTTATGCTACATCCACAGTCCAATTTCGAATAATCCGCTAGCTATCGGTTGCAATGTCACAATCACAGCCCGTCCAAAGCCCCGCCGCTCCAGCTCAGCTCTCGGCCACCCTCGGACCTATGCCTCCACCACGACCCGTGATCAACAGAACGGAGGCCCAGCAAGCGCGAGTAACGCATCTAATAGACCTGATGCAGCAGTTAGTCAAACAAATGGACGTATTCTGGGAAGTCCAAATTCAGACACCACATATTCCACAGTCCGCCACGCAAGTCAGAGAGATACTCGCCGTCTTGCTACCCGAAATAACGACCCTGGGACCCGAACTCCGAGAGCACGAACAAGCCCAAGTGATGGGCATGCTGCATCACGTAACTCAGCGAGTGGACGCAGTATCGACGGCTCATCTTCAGGCTACGCAGGTTTTAAAAGATGAGCAAGCGACGCTTGTTGAGGAAATTGAAAAGTTAACAGACCAGGAGGAAAAGCTGACCGCCCAGGAGGAGAAGTTGACCACCCAGGAGGGAAAGCTGACCGCTCAAGAGCTAATGCTGACCGCCCAGGAGCAAATGCTGACCGCCCAGGAGCAAATTCTGGCCGCTCAGAAGCTAGAGTTGGCCGCCCAGAAAGCAAAGTTGACAGCCCAGGAGGAAAGGGTCAAACGTCTCGAAAGGGAACAAAGGGCCAAAAAGATGCCGGACTTGGTGACCGCCGCGCTCAAGGCCCAGTTGACTATGAAGAGTACGCTCACGGAATGCCTCGCTGAACTCGACAGCGAGCTTCGTAAGGAAATGCGAAAAAAGTATTTGTAATCGATGTCGCATAAGTCCCGAGACGTACGCATAGTGACCACAACAGCATCTTACTCGCATACGGTCAGCGATACCTAGCATTGAACTACTCATGATCAATCTGTAATTTTATAAAAATTCTCCCGCAACATATGAACGAGATTCATATTGAACTCGACTCATACACACCCCCCCCCGCAATGTCTAGCATTTTGATTCCTTCGGCTCTCGCAAAGGGAGGCATCATGGCTAGCACGTGGGAACCAGACCAGTGGATATTTTGATAATCATCTTCATTTACACAGGCAGCGTGTCAGCGAAAAACATGAGTATCTCGGATTGTCTTACAGTTTTTTAATTTCTT
Organism: Coemansia sp. RSA 922; assembly: GCA_027577415.1. Taxonomy (NCBI): domain Eukaryota; kingdom Fungi; phylum Kickxellomycota; class Kickxellomycetes; order Kickxellales; family Kickxellaceae; genus Coemansia; species Coemansia sp. RSA 922. The sequence continues at coordinate 13,381 of JANBQS010000145.1, read as the reverse complement.
TACTTGTAGGAAACGCAGGAGAACAAAGTAAAATGGTAGGATATCACGTATCCAAATTTTAAATGGTGGCTTTTTATTTACGCTAGCTCACTTATTTTTTTATAAAGCGGTGTCCGTGTTTGTAGTTGCGCACAGTATTACTTATGCAGAGATCCAGCCAAAAGAACTCACGCATATATGAGGACTTTGACTCACCCGAAGAAGCGCTCGAGCGGCTCATATGGATGTATGAGGATCGCTTAAAGGCGCTCTGTCCAACGATGCTCAACGTAAACTACAGTCTGGATGATCTCAAACGGTTCATCGACCAGCACAACGAATGCTGCGTATTGGTATTGGACTTGCGCTTAAATGCCTACATATCTCACGATGCAGCTTGGATAAAGTCTAGCATACACGCACACCTACAACGCCTGTTGCTAAAGTCAAAAGGCCCAAACATTGCCGTTTCGCAGTAATGCTATATTCAAAAATATATCAGAAAGTGCCACAAATGACACTGAGATATTGCAACCTAGACAGAGGTAAACAGAGTCCAGAGTCCCTTCAGGTAGCCAACGATTTCGTTGGCGCCGAGCTTGGACTCGCCATACACGCGATCAACAAAGGTGATAGGTACTTCAGCGACCGAAAAGTTGAACTGCTTGGCACGGACCATCATCTCCATCTGGAAAACATATCCCTTGGAGACCGTCGCGTTAATGATCTGATGCAGAACATCCTTTTTGTACAAGCGGAAAGAACCAGTGAGATCCGACACACCAGGGTTGAGCAATAGATCAGCGATAAAGTTTGCGCCGCGGCTCGTTAGCTTGCGCCTCAAGTCCCAGCCATAGACGCCACCACCATTGACATAGCGCGTACCAGTGACAATATCGTAGTCGCGCTCCTTTTGTTTGCGGATAAACTCTGGAATAGCCTTGGGGTGGTGCGACATATCGGCATCCATGATGAGAACAAAGTTGCCAGTAGCATTCTTGATACCATGGACGTAGGCAGTACCCAAGCCTAGCTTTCCAGCGCGTGGACGCAATACAATCCGGTTCTCGCCGTATACCCTTTGCAGCTGCTTGGCTACTTCCAGCGTACCGTCGGGGCTGGCATCGTCAATGATAATGATTTCGTAGTCTAGGTTGTGCTCCTTGAACGTCTTTGCCAATAGCCAGATAATGATTGGAAGATTGTCGCGTTCATTGTAGGTGGGCAGGAGGACCGAGTACTTGTTGTGATTGCTAGACATGTTGGGGGCGTTAGAATTCGAAAAGGGGAGAGCAGATGGCGCGAATTTGCCAGTGGCAGATGAAAGGGAATCGGGCTCAGGGGTGATTGAGACGTGAAAGCGGGACATTCAAATTAGTACTGAAAAAACAACAAAAAAAAAGGAGGCAAAAAAAGTATCTTGGAACCACCAGCACCACCACCCAAAGTTCAAGAATGTTGTGGAGCTGGGTTTCAGGGCGACTCGAATGCGACGATCAAATGCATAACCCGACTCGATCGGCTCGCATAATCCGACTCGTGTAGAAGCAAGTGACGTCGCCTGGCATATTTGATGCCAGAGATAGCTCCGCTTTCCTCCTTTCACTGCATGACTCTTTCCCTTCCTCTTTATCGGTATGAACTTTCGTACTTTTGCTTCTGCACTAACCACGATTTTACCACTTTATCAACATTGTTTTATTCGTAATACTAGCCAGTTTACAGGGAAAATGGCGTGGATGTGCTCTGGGAAAACCAACGACGAGCTAGTCGACAATCTAGTCAAAGCGCGGATCATATCGTCCAGCCAAGTCATTTCAGCGATGCGCGCCGTAGACAGAGCACACTTTTCTAAGCAATATCCCTATGAAGATTCGCCACAGGGCATTGGATATGGCGCTACAATCTCAGCACCGCACATGCACGGATATGCTCTTGAGGGACTCGTTCAGTACTTGAAGCCTGGAATGCGTGCACTAGACGTCGGCAGCGGGTCTGGGTACTTGACTGCCTGTATGGCTGCCATGGTAGGCGACAATGGACTTGTGGTTGGCATTGAGCATATTCCAGAGTTGGCGGACCAGTCGCTTGTGGACTTGCGTGCTCACTATCCCCAGTGGGTCGATAGCAAGCGTATTGAGATTGTCACAGGCGATGGCCGCAAGGGCTATAGTAGCAGGGCGCCTTATGACTGCATCCATGTTGGTGCGGCGGCTCCCTCCAAGCCAACTGAACTGCTGGCGCAGCTGAAGGCTCCAGGTCGGATGTTTGTCCCTGTGGGTACCAACAACCAGTACATTGTTGTCTATGAGAAAGATAGCAACGGCGACATAACCGAGGAACGAGTGATGGGCGTTAGATATGTGCCACTTACCGATGCAGCAATGCAATTCATGGGCTAGTCACTGTATTTCAGCTCTATATCTAGCAAATTAAAACAATAAATTGTAGTCACCACATGTATAATAACTAAAGCTACTTAGTTGTCATTGGGCGTCCACACCGAAATAATTGGGTTAATGGATACTAGCTCACCCACCTTGCCGATATCCCAGTCACTGGCCTTTTCCAAGGACCATGCGAATGCCAAGAAGCGCGACTCTGCGATTTTGCGGATAGCATCCAAGTGCTGCTGGTCAAGGTTGGAATACGGCACAGACGTGGTAACTGCATCGCTATCGCCCTTCAGCTCAACGGCAATAGCAAAATCGCCTCCTTCGAGTGACTCGACAAGCCCTCTGGCATGAGCACGCTTAGCTGCCAACGGGATGGTATTTGGCATGTCGGCAGCCATTTTGCGCAAACTGCGTGGGATATGCTTGGCACGCAAAGTGGTCTCCAGCGGGGACTCTTGATCTCCTGACAATGTGCTTTTAGCCCTGTCTATTTCCTCACGCAAGCCCAGCAACACTTGTGCTCGTGCTCTCCACACCCACGCCTCGGAAACATCCACTTCGCGCTGCAGCTGTTGAGCTTCAATCGTGTGCTGCGAGGACATGAACGGACCAACAAACTTTTCTACCGTCGATGGGTCTGCGGGCATGATCCCAGAGCTCTGGAATAGCTTCGCCCGGTCAAAATTCGAATAGTAAGCTGGTATTGTGTGCTGACGGCCCAAGATCCACTGTAGCACGCCAAAGGATTCCCAGTGGTCGCCGTAGACATAGTCGTTGTACTCCCAAGACCGGTATGGCTTCTCTAGCATGTCTTTCTCGGCCTTTGTCGCGTGTTCATCTAGTCCGCTCTCGTACATGGCTGCTGTGATGGCCTCCACTGCTCGGACTTTGCGGCCGTCGTCGTTCGCGGTCTGATCGCCACTAAGTCCCATCAATGCTGCTGTTTCAAGTCCCCAGCGTGCGAGTACCAGTTGCAAGCATGACGAGCGCAAGGCAAGCTCATATGCAGGCCGCAGCTTCAGCTCTTGCCTTAGAATTGAGGACATGCGAAATGCCATTGATAAAAAAAAAGAAACGTCAAAGTGAAGACAAGTGGAATTTGCCAGACCAAGTCGCTCTAAGATACACAGATAATCAAGCAATGTTGATTATCCAAATCAATTTTTTTTGGAGATCGAAAGGCCTCACATAAGCAGAGTTTGGACACTCATTCTTTCGTCGCCCTCATTTCGCTTCCGTATTTTTCTTTACTATATTTTGCTGAGAAATGCAGTCGCGGTTGTGTTCCAAGGCGCTTTGTCCAGCGACGATAACCGCTCTCCGCCCGAGATCGATCCGGTTACCTGTATGCCAGCAGATCGTTGCACTCACAAGGAGGAGGATTCACACAGCTGGAGGGGATCCAGGTACTGACAGCAAAAAGTACCCTGAGCTTGAGGACATCCTAGGCAAACCTGCTGCTACCTTTGAGCAATTGATTGGACAGCTAGAGACGCTTATCAAGCACCCGAACCCGCCACGAAACTACGCAGATGCCTTGGCAAAAGAGGAGCTTCGCCGCATGGATCACCGGGATCTGACCACCGACAAACCGAGTGGCGAGCATGATCCGTCACGTACACGGCTGCTACGACAGCGGCCACGCATGCTGCGACACTTGAATTCTGAGCTGGATCGCGGTCTCGACGCTGGCGATGTTGGCGAGAAAGCTGGTCAGGACGCTTTAACTGACTTGAACGATACGCCAGATGCGAGTAGCAATGTGTCGAGTAACTTTGAGGTGCCTCCATTGCCTGAAGAGGTTGCTATCAACTTGGGTATTACCTCGGAGCAGCAGGAGCGGCGGCGTATTTGGATGACCAAGATTGCTGGGTATCGAGCCTTCCGAAGTAACCTAATGTCAATGAACTCGCTATTGAACAACCTCAATGAGCGCCGCGAGGCTGAAAAGGGCGCTGGCGAGCGAGTCAATGACGACGAATTGGACGAGGATCGGATTCTTGGGTCGGGATTAGAGGGCAAAGAGCTACTAGACGATGATCGCGAGTTTGAGCAGCTCATTCGCAAGAGCTGGAAGCTCTACGACGAGGACTTTGTCGATCCACCTGTGGCCACGATAGCCACGTCTAATGGTATAGCCAAGAACGGTAAGACAAAGTCGAGTCAACCGAATGACTTTGGCGGCATCTCTGGAAAGCGCTCTTACCATACATCCCGCGCCGTCTATCATGCGCCGAAATCTGGCAAGGAGCCTCCGAAAAATGTGAGAGCAGACAAGTACGCCCAAAAGGACAACAACGACAGCGGCATAGCCCGAGGCAATCCCAACGCCGCGCCTAAAAAGCATAGCCGCAGTGTCAGCGACAAAGACGGAGAAGTCGTTCGAGGTAAATGGGACGCTCAGCGTCATTCTCTGTCTCGCGTGCGCGCCGTACGCGGTCATGACAGCCGCCACGCAGCCAAAGGACCGCGTAGCTTGATCAAAAGGGCATCCAGACCATCGATCCATGACCTGAAGCGCCATTTTGCCGAGCGTGACGAGTATGTTGGCGAGATCCATGTCCCCATTGACGCGACGGTCAGTACAGGCGATATTATTGAGATGCGGCAAACCGTAAAGGTCAGCTCAGCTACACAGTATGGCGTTTCTATCGCACTTGGTGGGGTTGTGCAAAAGACCACGGGCCGTTTCCACTTCAACTATGTTGCGGCCAACAGAGGCGTGATAGGCGGACGTGAGGCGCGACTAGGTTTTGTGGCCAAGGGCTTTCTATTTGACAAGAAGCTACTTCTCCGCAGCGGCGTCTCTAGCGATGACGTCAAGCGTATACTGGCATATGGCAAAGAGCTGCGCGAGTACGAGGCGGAGCACGGCGAGCATATCTTGACTAGCAGCTATGACGCTCTGAAGCTTCAGCGGACGTTTGCTGTGGGTCAGTTTGTAGGCCTTGTTGATAAGGACGTTGAGATCGGCGCAAACATGGCGCTGCCAATGTCACAGGCCGATGACTTGCTGCTCGATACTCAAGCACAGGAGATGCTAGAAGGAGTGACGGCTGATGCTGAGTCTAGCGGTGCTGGTGCCGAGATTGATGAGGCTGACTCTGACGAGAGTATCAGCAATCTTTTGGCGAACGCGTTCCCGCGTGCCCTCCGAACCTTCCAGCAGGATGCCGAGCAGCTGATGAGGACGTACATCCGCGAGCTGAGCGAGTACTGGGACTTGGCGGTGGGTCGCGGCCAGACGTATGTCACGGTGGACTTGCTTGCGCGGCTGACATTTGGCAACAAGAGCGAGGACGCGTCGCTGAGCGAAGTCGAGCGGTTTGCCGTCTACATGCACATGGTGAATGACCCGTTGCACTTTATCCCTGATGCCGACGGTCTGTTTGTGACGGGTCGATTCGAGCTGCGATCTAGGGCCGAGGTCGAAAACATTGTCAGCGTTCGAGATCTGATCAGAGAGAATGCTCCAGAGTTTAAGCAGTTCATTGACAAGGCGCGCAGGCTCGTCGCCTATGCGCACACTACCATGCCCCTGTCGCCCCTGCGCGCTGCCCTGGATCCCACCGTCAAAAGTGCAACTGCGGCGGCCTCGTGCAAAGTCACTGGCTGGGCTCCCGATCTGAGCTTTGCCCAGCGCAAGCTGTCTGCCGAGCCCGTTCTCACCGAGAAGGAAGTCGCCGAAATGAAGTTTACTCCCGAGGACTCGCAGTTTCTAGTTGCATTGCGCTCCTACGTCTTCCATGCTAACGCTGGCTTCCAGAACTTGGCGAACCCCTATGAGGGCTTGGTCGCGCCTATCCTCAAGAAGATGAACTACTACAGCGGGTGCGATGAGACCAGCGTTGCGCGCTTTTTGGTCGATCTTGGAGTGTTTCCGCATTGGTTTAACCAAAAGCTGAACATGCGCGAGCAGTCCCACGCTGGATTTAACCGATACAAGAACAAGTACGTGGTTGAAAAGGGCGCCGCGGCATGTGCCATGCTCTATAGCCTCGGTGATTCTGAATTTATCGACGCGAATCCAACGAACACCTCGCTTAAGGTGCATAGCTCCATGCTTCAGCGCGTAGCAGAATGCAAGAGCAACATCAGTGCAGCCAAACTCAAGGTGCCTGAGGTGCGGCCCTCTATTATTACGCAGTCTAGCAGCGGGGCTGGCGTTATCGGCAATTGCAAACTGTACGGCCGGGACATTTGCGAGGACATTCGGCATGACTTTGGCGACATGCCCGTGTATACCGTCGACGATGCTACTACCCGCGATGTTGACGACGGCATGTCACTAGAGACCGTTGTTACTGCTAGCGGCGAGGAGCAAGAGTGGATCCATGTGCATATTGCTGACCCGACTGCGCTGATCCACCCGGGCCATATAATTTCCCACGCTGCGTCTCAGCAAATGACGTCCATCTACTACACTACCGAAACACGGAACATGTTGCCGATAGGCTTGGTGCTAGACAGCATATCGCTTGTTCAGCGCAACGATGCTGTGGACAATAAGCCCAAGCCAGTGAACACGATGACGCTTTCGTGTCGACTGGGCGACGACGGCGATATTGTCGACTACAAGGTCCGTCCTGGAATTGTGCGCAACATTATTGCCACGCCATACGAGGTAGCCGACCAGCACCTGTCGTACGAAAGGCCGGTCGGCGAAGTCGACTCGCTGGCCACGCTCCAAGAGTCGCAGCGAATGAGTACTTACATTCATCCCTTTGTGCCAACCGATGCCAAGCAGGTGTTGTATGGCGCTAAAGAGGCGGCGCTTCCCGTGGAGGCGGTCCAAACCTTGCGGAGGATTCAAGTGCTGGCTCGCTGCCACTTTGACTATCGAGTTAGGGCTGGAAGCTTTACTCGTCTAATTCCTGGACTGGACATATCGATCAACAATGGCCGCGTCGTCCCAAGACCGAAATATCTCACAGAGCAGCCTACGTTTTTGCAAAGCCCCTATCTTAGGTCAGAGTTTGGCCCATTAAAGTTCCCCAAGATCGTCTCCTCGTACTCGCGCATCGCCCTCTCGCCAGCCCACTGCATGGTCTCGGAAATGATGGTCATTGCTGGCCGCGTGGGCGCTCGGTATGCCTATGAACATGGCCTGGGGACTGACGGCGGCGGCGGCGGCCTGACTGCCAATAGCTCTGGCGTCATTACTGGCGAGCGCGGCGTGCCTATGCTGTTCCGCTCGCAGAGTATGCCCAACATGGATGCATTGAGCGGCGTGGCGCAAGGACTTCCCCTGGGTATAGATGGGCTCAGCGCCACTGAGGCACAGTCGGCGCGCGCCGTGTGGGATGTCGTGTTGGGACATGCAAGGCGCAATAACGGCATTGTTGACGCAAAGATATTTGATGAGGTTCGCCACATGCTCAACCCCAGTATCCTGAGCAGCACGCCTGGCCAGCACACGATCATGGGCTTGCATGACAAGTACGGGTACATGCGGATCACATCGCCCATCCGGCGTATGGAAGACATGGTTGGGCACTGGCAGCTCAAGGCGCAGATGCTGGCTGAGCACACTGGCAGCAATGACCGGTGCCCGTGGTACTGGAATCACTACGACATTGAGCGGCTGGCTCCGACTGTCTTCCGTCGTACTCAGCTGATCGAGAAGGCGTCGCGGATGGACAGTGAGTTCTGGCTTCTGACACTGATGCGGCGAATGGACAGCGAGGCGCGGCGTGGCACATTGCAGGTGCCGCCGGAGGGCTTTTATAATGCCAATTCGCCGCTCTACTTTGACACGCCATGGGCGTACTACAACCCGGGCTCGCCTGGACCGCTTACGTGGACGGCAACGGTTGACAATCGCGACGAGTCGCGCCCGTTTATCAGTTTGATCGTCTCGGGCTTGGGCAATCGCGCAATGCTGATTCCTAGGCCGATGGATCCGGCGCTGCTGCCATTCGCTGGCACAAAGGTCCGCGTGCAGGTCATAGGCCTGGATCCAGCAAACACTATGCTGATGGTCAAGCTGGCCCCCGAGGAGTACCAGCCTGCGGAGACGCCAAAGTTCTGGAAGTCGACGTTCGCAACGAATATGATCTATACTGGATTCCATCTTGCACGCACGCCGCCCGAGGACGCGGTGCAAGTGGCAGCATAGTGGCCAATAGCTTTACATTTTATTTTTAAAAATACACGTTTATATTTGCTTGAGTTATTAAAGGAGCCGCGAGCACTATGCAATGAGGGCATCAAGAGGTTGAGCAACGTCAAAGTTGCATAGGGGACAGGTGGCTGCGCGCTCGCTGAGCCAGGGATCTATACAGACAATGTGGAAGTAGTGGCGACATGGCAGGCGACGCACGTCTTCGCCGGCATGAAAGTCCTCCAGGCACACGGCGCAATTCTCCTCGTGAAGCGGCGCCTGATCACTAAGCGCATCGTCGTTATTGTTGACAATGGCTGGCAGAGCTGGAGCAGGTGACGTGGCATCAGTCAGTGTATGCTTGTCGGCTAGCGGTATTGGAGAAGGCACTGTAACAGTACTGGTAAGCGGATCCGTATCTGCCTGTGGATAAATTATTTGACTTTGTCTACTCCGAACCGCATCGGGCGGCGAGGGGGCGGTGGGGGGGCGTGCCAAACGCTTTGATCTTTGTATGTCATCTTCAGTCAGCATGACCACTGGCAAAGCTTGGATTTCGTCTTTGGCGAGTAGGCGTTTCTTTTTTCTTTTGGGCGAGTTGGGTGATTGTTGTCCGTTTGGATCTAAGCCTTGGGAACGAAGTAGTCGGTTTCTTCTGTACCGTCGTGCGGCCAAGTAGAGGACGCCTCCCACGATAGCAATCCACACTATAGTATGTAAAGTGTTAGAAGACTGGATTTTTTACAATAAAAATGAATTTGTTTGTTTTTGTTTTGCTTACCTACTACTAGTAGAGCGTATAAGGCCTTGTACATGGAGTTGATACCGGTGTTGTCGGATGTATCTCTCTTGACTATGTTTGTGGCTTTAAGCGATCTCAAGGTTAGAGAGAGTGCTAGCTCGTGGCGTGGCGGTAGTCGTGGCATGCTGTGGTTAATATATCAATAGTGGTCTTGGGCGAGAGAAAAATGGTGGCAACTGCAGATACACAGTCTATCTAATAGAAAGTAAAAATATATAAATAAATATTACACATGAGAAGAAGAGATGAATGCAAGATACCAAAGTGTTGCTTAGCGGGATATGCACGGAAATTTCGGATGACACCTTCAGGCACAAGGGCGGGTTTTGTCTCGCAAATCCCGTCTTGCGTTAAATAGAGCCTTCGCTCCAACTGGCTTGGCGTGCTTATTTTGGCAGTGCGGGCGTGCGCGTGCCACACTTTTTTTTACCGCCACTCAGACTAGCCTTGACAATCCTCTTTTTGTTTCTATAACTCAAAAATCTGGCTTAGCAATCAAACAGGGCATTCACACGCACGCACATCCCTCCTCCATTCTTGGTGTGCTGCGCCAACTGTTTCTCTTTCTCTTTTCGTAAATTTTTTATTTTTTATATTTTTTTATTCGATTTTTTCCTCATCCAATCCTTACCTCTTTTTTTTTTTGTTGTTGTGAATTTCTCTTACCTGCCGCAATCATGACCATTGACTCAAAGTCTGTCAGTTCAAACCTGTCTAGCGCCTCGAGTGGCCGCACTTCGAGTGGTCGCGCCACTCCAGTCAGCGAGCCCACGGGCAACATTGTCCCAACCTCGCGCTCGGGTGATTTTATGTCGTTCTTGAAGGACGTGCTTTCATTTACTGGCGACCTATCGTCGATGACCTGTCCGTCTTTCCTTCTCAACGGCATCTCGCTGCTTGAGTACGGGTAAGTTTTCGCCAGCCACTGCTTTTGTCATGTGTGTATGTGTGTGCACGTGTGTTGCTAAGACAAATTTTGTCTTTGTGTCTCTCCCTTTTTCAATGGTCTTTTTTGTAGTGCGCATTGGAGTGACTATCCTCATGTTTTGGCCGAGATCACAAAGGCCACGAGCTCTGAAGGTAAGTTGAGCCAAACGAGAACAATCGGCTCCAGTTCCATTTGCTGTTAGAGTGCTCACTAACCTCCCACTATATCTCTTTTTTTGCTGATTTGGAATAATAGAGCGCATCAAGCTGGTTGCGCGGTGGTTTGTGTCAACGCTCTACGGAAGCTACAATAAGCGCGTGGCAGAGTCCAACTCGGGTGAGAAGAAACCATTCAACCCAATCCTTGGTGAGCAGTTCTTGGCGTCCTGGGACGACGCAGAGTATGGCGAGACGAAGTTTGTTTGCGAGCAAGTCTCCCATCACCCGCCTGTCAGCGCGATCTACTTTGAGAATGCTCAGGCGGGCATCTACGGCAGCGGCCACTTTTCGCAAAAGTCCAAATTCAAGGGTACTACGATGAAGGTCGTTCAGGAGGGCCGAGTGACACTACGCATGAAGAATTCCGACGAGTTTTACTGTCTATCGCTGCCCGATCTCAACATTTGCTCCATCCTGTCTGGAAAGCCCTTTTTGGAGATGAGCAGCACCACATTCATCCGCTCTAGCAAGGGGTATACCGCCGAATTTCACTGGTACACCAAGCCCTGGCTCTATGGCGAGTACCACAAGTTTGACGGCAAAATGTTTAAGGATGCTGCTACCACATTTGTCCAGGACTCGCCGGCTCAGGAGCAGCTGTTTACGTTCAGAGGAAAGTGGGTGGCAGAGTCGCGGGTCACTGATGTGGCGACTGGAGAGGACAGCGTGCTGTTCGATGTCCAGGCTCAGCCCTCCGCTGACATTATCATCAAGCCTGTTGGCGAGCAGTCCGAGCTGGAAAGCCGCAAAGTGTGGCAAAAGGTCTCCGAGGCCTTGAACAGTGGCAACTACGACGTCGCCTCAAAGGAGAAGACCGTGATCGAGGAAGCACAGCGTGCCTTGAGAAAGTCTCGTGCCGAGGCTGGCGAGCAGTGGAAGCCCTCCATGTTCTATTGGGTTGACGACGCTAGCGACAACGAGGCTGTCAAGGCGTGCTACACTTACCTATACTCGGCAAAGGAGAGCATTGGCACGGGAAGCTGGGTCTACAACAACTCGCCTCACCTGGCTGAACAGAGTGCCGCACCCAGCGCCTATGCATCGGGAACACAGACGCCCTCGGATGCCTTTAGCACTGCGCCGAGCAGTGTTCTTTGAATTGCATTCTTCTTTTCCTTCTTTCTTTCTTGTTATTACCAATACATAAAGCGCTGTTAGTTAAGGGTAGTACATTTTACATTGGCTAGTCAAAAGGCGGACAATTGGTCTGAAACGGCTCACCAAATGCCGAGCTAGGATCCTGTACCTGGCCAGAGGCCTCTTGTTGGCTGAGATGTGCGTATATCGATGACCTGAATACGGTGTATACCAGTGCTAATTTCTGCTCGACTGCGCGCATGGACTGAGTCAAGGCGTCCAGCTCTTCTTCGTTTATTTCGGCAATAAGCCCGCCCATTTTCTTGACTTCATTTCGGATCAACTCATACTCTGTCAGAAGCGCCGCCTCTCGATCTGTTAGGTGCTGGCCGGACGGTGGCATTGGTGTAAAGAGTTCAATTGTGGTAATAAATAATAATAAATATGTATAAGGAAAAAAGGTAATACAATTTTTTGTTTGTCATGAGGTGAAAACAACAAAAATAGCGCCAAGTTAGAAAGCGGGTTCACATTTGTGGAGTGCCGATCGAATATTGTGGGGAGAGAAAATGTTATTGACAATAGATAACTTGTTTACATTTTACGATATAGTCTAATAAAGTAGCGCATGTTCTCGACGGCAAGAGGGTACTCTAGATTCGGCGCATGTCTGAACCACGTCGAATCTTCGGAAATAACGGGCGTAAAGTGCTTACTCAGGGAGTCAAAGAACATGTAGGACATGTAGCTCTTGCCATTGATCTGTATGCTTGAGAAGGATCCAGCCGAGTCAACTAGCAAAAAGTAGTTACCGGGAGCGACACATTTGACAATAGTCTTGACAAAGTTCATAGCGTTGGCCTTGTCTGAAAACAGCTCGTTGAATATAAACATTGCCGTCACGAGCTTAGAACTCGAAATATTGTGTTCAATATCGGGCGATATTTGGAGCAAGTTTCCCAGGCTAAACTCATACTTTACTTGTCTTGCACCTATTCCCCACTTGTAGCGAATCGTGTCCTCAAGCGTAGTTAGGATCGGCGACCAGTCAGTATAGTCTTGAGAGTGTATTGTTATCGGCCGTGCAGAGCTAGACGCATTGGCAGCGCCAGGAGGACATTTGCTTGCTGCTGATATCGCCACTAGCTCGCTTCCTGATCCAGCTCCCAGGCAATATATGGTTGGACTAGTCGTTAGTATTCTTTGTAAGGCGGGACGGCTGAATATCTCGTAGTAGCATAATGCACGTCGCGGTACGTATTGCGCTGTGTAAACTGAGAGGTTGGTTGGGTCGAGAAAGATGCCGTCAAAGTCGCGCACGTAGAACTTTTGCTTCATATCTTGTAGTCTCTCAGCAAAATCTGGCCGCCTAATGGCCTCAGCGCATGCCATGCGAAGGACGTTGAGAATACGCTGCTGCTGGTCCGCGCTACCAGCCTCGGAGACACTCGAGGCCGACATATGTCAATAGCTAGGCTATATATATCTTTTTTTTTAATAGGCAAAGAGAAGTTAGGACAAGAGCACAGAGGTGCGAGGAGTGTGTCTCTTATTAGGCTCAACCGATCCCTTTTGAGTTGATTTGATTATGTGATTGCAGTAAGAAACGCTTTCCAGAAAAAAAATTTCACAAAGCTACAAAAGCGTGTGTGCTTGGTTCGGTGTCTGGTCTCTTGCTTTTTCTCATCAACTATTTTTTTTTTTCAATCTTTTCGTCTTTTTTAGCGAATCGCTCCATCTACAAGACTCCAATCTCTCAACATGGCTCCCATCGGAACTCTGAACGGCCCCATGGCCAACTCTAGGAACTACAAGGTCCGCGTCGTCGCCCAGTTCCTCGGCCTCGAGCTGAACACCACCCCCGACTTTGTCATGAAC
>JANBQS010000144.1:0-30794 GCA_027577415.1 Coemansia sp. RSA 922 | reverse complement strand
CGACTCGTTGGTGTTGAGTTTGAACTCACTGTAGGCAGTGCGCAGCTGGAAACGTTCAGGAAGCGGCCACAGATCATCGAGCATAACTTGGCGCAACTTTTGCAGCTTGTGGAGGTAGCGTTCTTGGGCATAGGTGCACTGTTGAAAGACTTGGTGTAGCAGAGATTTACTAGAAGCATCGAGGTTTACCAGAACTAGAACACCGTGTAGTAGAGCACATACTGCACTATTCCACACTTCGTTTGAGCCATTCAGTGCTCGGTAAACGCCCAATAGATGGAATGCTTGGAACCAAATGTAGCCAGTAGTCGAAGCAGACAGAGCAAACGACAAGAGCACGGCAGTTGAATAGAGAAGGCCAGCCCAAACAGCCGATGAGTGAACGGCAAGCGCAGCAAGCATAGCGCAAGCTAGAAGAGCTGACTTGTTGCCAAACCACTTGGATAATGGCATCTTGTTTCATAAAACCACGTAAAGCGACATGGCTACGACAGCAGCATCGGCGGCTGGAAGAGCAGAGCGCTGCAACGCTGATGTTGCAAAAGAAAAATGTTCCTGGGTAATCATTGAAAAGCACAAGAAGCAACTAGGTAGCCAAGAAATGGAGTAGAGAAAAATTGAGTGAAGAAGAAAGAATTTTTCTTGCCAGCAGTGGGCGCACCATTTTATCTGGAAAAGTACGACTGCAGCCTCAGCAGGCAATGAAAGGATTCCACTTCACCAAAAAAAGAAAATAGAAAAGAGTGCTTTGACGAAAGAACTCGAGCTCCTTTGACCTTCAAGTCTCCGCTTAATTGCTCATGCCTTTGGAGTGCAGCTATCCAACTGCTTAATACTCTGGAGATCAGTCTAATTATGTTCCATTGTTAGCACATGAAACATGTATTCTTGTTTGCTGCGGTTCCCATGTGAGTTCCCACACAACGCTAGATCCCTTGCCTACACTAGCCTCTCTTGCGACACCTGGTATCTTGCTTAGTTCACTTTTACTCTTTCTTTTGGTACACGGATATTGCAAATATGTGTACGTCGGAGATTTTAGCCTTGCGTACTACCCAGACCGCCGCAAGGTACATACTCTCGCTCGCTGACGAGCCCGTAGGATTAACGGATCGCGTCAGCGAACAATCCCACATTTCAGTCACGTGACCGATTTATTGCCCAATCGGACGATTCTTAATGTTGATGACTAGCGCTACTGCGCCATGACCGTATTCAATAAAGGAACCGCACACAGCAACCCGGCTTAGGTTTCTTGGTCATCTCTTCTTATAACTTTTATTATTTATTAATACGAGACATTAGAACGGTGACACTAGGCTTAAGGCCGAAAAGTAGCTAGATACTACAGATCTACAAATCTTAGACCCTCCAGTTTGTATCTTCGACATAAACCTCATCATTAGGTAAACTGCAAAATAAGTGAGAAAGGTTATCATCCTGGCCTATTAACCCAAAATATGTTGATTGGCCATCAACTAGTACTTCGGGATTATATATTGGTCCCTTGATTATAATCAAAATTTGATAGTGGTAATTATTAGCCAGAGATGGTTGAAATTTAAGAAAATTTACTCCATAGCCGCGTAATCCAAAAAGATAGTCCTCGTCAAATTCTAAATTGTTCATTTCCTGAAGAATTGAATTATCAAGAGGACCAAAAAACTTTTGAAGGAAGCCAAAATATTGACTGTCAAGCGCTTCTGATGTTGTTTCTTGACGACCAAAACATATACTGGTAAACCCAATTTTGCCAGGCATTTTTCCAAATAGTAGGTTGGTTAAAAAAAAAAAGTAAATATTTAGTAAAGACAAGTGTTGAAATGTTTTGGGTATAGAAAAAAGGTGGGCGATTCTCTAGGTGCTCTTTTTATAATATGGCAGCAGTGGCTAGACGAAAGAAAAAAAAGGGGTGACAGGAATGCTGGTAAAAAAATTGCATTTGGGCTTGCAGTCTCTGTTGAATTGGACAATACGTCATGACAGCCAATTGTATTCTGCTCATATATTGCCATTGATTGCAAGCATAGAAAAAGTAGGAATGCAGTCAGTAAGGAATGTTTTCTAGAAAAAGAACAATAAGCCAGTGTCGTCTTTTTGTTCAAAGGATCTAATAATAGTTCTCTTCCACCTGACTGAAAATGATGTCATTGGAAGCATTTGCCAAAAGAAATGTACTCCCCACTCCTTCTTCCACTGACGTCATTATCACAGCATTCAAAGCACTTCTTTGAACTAAGAAAAAAAGCCCACCCTTTTGCCGCTTGCCTACAAAGGACAGCCGCAGTAATTTTTTGTCATTTCCAGCTAGACAGAAATAGGGAGGTTTGGTTGTTCAGTGGACTATCCCCCTTTCTTCCTTACTCTCCATTTTCTAGCATTTGTTTTTAAGCACCCGTTATTAAACCTGCTTCAACACACATGTCATCTCCAGCACTTGCAACACCTTCAGCACTCTGGAATGGATTAGTTCCCATTGAAGTGAACTTCCCTGAAATGGAAATATGTGAGGAGCATCATGCTTATGCATATTTGTTTATCAATGCGTATACGGATACCGTAGGGTGTGTCAAAAATGCTATTGCTGCTGAACTTGGTATTGAAGCTGATGAATTTGTGTTTTGTCCCAAACACAAGAATACAACGCTGGAGACCGAGTTGGATGAATTATTTGCAGATATATATCTGTCTAGTGAATATATAGCGGACTGTAAATCTAGAGGCCAGGCAAAGCAAGTTGACCTTGACTTGCTCGAGAACACAGATTATAAAGGCAAAACAGGTATGTTAAAGTGGCTATTGAGGCGAAAGGATCACGTTTTCTGCTCAGAGAAGTATGATGGACGTGGCCTACTTGCCAAGGGATTTGCAGAGCTCATAGAGATCTTTAAAGCTCAACATAGTACTAGTTGATGAGCATCGTAAGGACATCGCTTCTGTTGTCGGTAGCTTATAAGCTACATACTCGTAAGATTGTTTTGGTCGAGCCGCTATTAAACACTACACACAAGCGCATAGTTATATGACCATTAGTACTGCTCTATTTTATTTTGGCTCTAGAGGAGTGCTTACATAGCGATAATGCAACTGCAGCTCACCACCCATTGTAGATTATTTGCTTTCTCTTGCCTACATATTATTTATTTTGTTCTTGTTCCCCACTACATGTCACAAACGCTCTTAATTTATTTCTCGGCAGCTTGATTCGATGCTCGTAAAACTGGGGAAATCGGATTCTTGAGACTTTATGGAAATTCTTTGAACAATGAACTACAAACCTGCTTTGGGGCCTGTTCACAAAGGGCAGCCGCAGCTACCATTTTATTGCCAGATAGATACATATGAAGAGGTTTTGTTGCTCTGGGGATTTACCTCTCTTTCTTCTTCATTCTCCATTTTTCTATTATTTGTTTATTGCCATCCACTTTTGAAACCTATGTCAACATACATGCCTTCTCCGGTACCTTTGATACCTTCAGAATATTGCAACGTAGTAGCTACCATTCGAGTACGGTTCTCTGAACGCCGGTTATGCAGGTATTGTACTATAAACGACTACGAAGACATTGTTGTCAATGTACCTGAGGACACTGTTGGACATGTCAAGAATGCTATTGCTGCTAAACTTGGCATTGAAGCTGACGAATTTGTATTTGGATACAAATATGACACTACAAAGTATAAGTATGAGTTGGACGAATTATTTGCCAAGATTTATATGCGTAACAACTACTTAGCATACTGGCTAAAGGGTGATATAGACCAGCCGTTTGACATTTATTTGTGTGAGAATAAGGATTACACTGGTAAGACTGGATTGCTAAATTGGATTTTGCGCCCAAGGAGGGACTTTCACTATTACACAAAAGCCGCTGGAGGTCAGCTTGCCAAGCGACTAGCTCGACATATTGCAGCATACAAAGAGTATCACAATTGTTAAATATCTTTTTTGTCCCTAGCGCCAAGGCTAACATTGCTCTAGACTAGTAGCAGGATGCATTACTCAGTGTATGAAGCCAACATTACTATTGGATGCTGGGCAATCGGAATGAGCAGTTCTTTTTGGCTCTAGAAGAATGCCCGCAAAGAGAAATGTCAGTATTAGCTTGCCGCCCTTCATGATAAACATTTTTTATGCATTTGCTTGCTTCACAGTTTTAAATATATTATTACACACCACTACATGTTCCTAACGCCCTCAATTTCACGCTTAGTCTGTTGATTAAATGTAAGTAAAACTGGAGAAATCAAAGCCTTGGGTCTTCAAAAATACTCTTTGGACTAAGAAAAGCGCACCTCCTTTGACAGTTGTTTAAAAATGGCGGCCACTGCAATTTTTTGTCATTGTCAGTAAGACAAAAAAGTGAGGGGTTATTGCTTGCTCTAAGAATTTGCCTCTCTCTTTTTCACTCGCTGTTTTTAGCACCTGTTTATAAGCATCTTTTGTTGAACCAATTCTGAAGTTTATGTCTTCTCTGGCACCTTTAACTCCTACAGCTTCTTATGATGAATTAGCTATTATTCGAGTGCAATTATTTGGATGCAACGTATGTTAGCGATTAGAATATAAGAGCAAATATATTATAATAATTAAGCGGATGTGAATAATAGCAAACTAAAGAGCCCCGTTTCCTATCTTTCGGAGAAGCAGGCCATATATATTGGCCCACTCAGCGATAATTGCCCAACCACATAGTCGCATATGTTAGAGACCTACGTACTCATCCAGCACCAGATGTTCTTGCTTAGTCGTGGTATTCCAACATTGGTAGCTAACCAGCTGAGTGCCTCCAGTGTTTCCTTCAGATTCCTCTCCGTAAAGCTGGTATTGTTACGTGTGGGGGGTAAGTGAATAATATGTTCACCAGTATGTAAGACTGAAAAATAGGAATCTATTTGTAAGGAAAACTTCTTTGAAAGCTGGAGAGAGAAATGTTGGCTTTTTATAGCCGTAGCGACCTGGCCTGAGGAGCCAGTGCACTCGTTCTTTGTGATGGGTGATGAGTGTCACTGTGGAGATGGAGATCTTGATCTTGATGTGTGAGAGGATCCGCCGTGAGACTCATGACTCGCAACAATAATAGCTGTTTCTATTAACTATATCACTTTCGTTAGCCATTGTTCAATTTGTTCCTATAGGGTGTTCCAAAAGGTGGGTAAATACTAGATAGAGATATTGGGTAGAGAAATAAAAGAAAATGTGTTAGCGATGTCCTGGGCACTCATTTTGTACCATGGCAGCAATGGCCAGGCATTGAAAAAAGTAGGCTGAAGGACTGGAAATGTGTGTCGAGCTTGCAATCATTGTGTTTCTTTGGGTACCCTCATCAAAGAAAATCTCGTGGCTGTCATTTGCATTCCGCGTGATATATTGCTGCTGATTGCATGCCTATGAGCTAGGAATATTGGGGATGCAATTGGCAAGGCATGTTTTCTAGAAAAAGCATTTGACCAGCGTCGTCTTTCTTTAAAGAATCTCATGGTTTCCGTTTGCAGCGTCTGAATTGAAAGAACCTACAAAGGAAACAATGCCAAAAACCATTGCTTTTCCACTAATGTCAAAGCAGATTTCAAATGCAAAAGAGTGGGAATGGCAAAGCACCCTTTACCCTTTGTCAAAAAGAACTATCCTTTATGTCGCTTTTCGCACTTTTTGGCAGAGCTGTTCTTGAATAAAGACATAGGTAAAGTGACAAAGCTTGCACAAACCAGCAATGAATGAGGTGTTCCAAAACGAAAGACGCCTCCATTTTCACAGCCATGTTTTTTTTAACCATGCAGGATATTTCAGAGCAAATACGCACCTCTGCAATGCCTGCTAGGGAGACAGGATATCCGTGAACAACACTGAAAAATGATTTAGCATAGCCAGCTAGTGTCTGATGGTAAAAATAATACACCAAACTGTTAGAAACATTTAACCAAGCAACTATGAAGGCAGGTAGTATCTATTGGGTATAATAGTGATCTCATTAGAAATGAAAAAGGTTACTACTGATGAATAAACTCTATTCACGAGTCTATATGCTATTTGACATTGCTGAAGCCAAGCTTGAAGAAATAATAAATTGTGAAGAAAGGGCTATGAAAAGCGTAGAGTTCTCCCACTGGATATTTAATTCATATGTTTATTTCCACAACTACCTACTCGATATTAGAGCCATTTAGTTTTATGCTTCGTCATCTGTAACCCACATTGACTCATCATCCTCACAGTTCTATTTTCCTGCTTGCCAGTTTGATGCACTGTCATAGGTATACTCGTCAGCAAAACGGTAAACATTTGCATCATAATATTCACCTGTAACACTTTTAATAGCAGTAGAATTATCAATAGGCAAAATTGTTCCCTTGACTATAATCGAGTTTCGATATTTATTACTCCAACACCCGTTTGGTTTCCATTTCATGACTAATAAAAGGCAACCGGCTAGTTCAAAGAAATACTCTTGATCATACTTTAAACTGTTGAAATTATCACTGACCGACCTAGCGATGGTACTTCCAAATAGGCTTTCAAGGAATCTAATATTCTGATCAATAAGTACATCTAAACTATCTTCCTTACGAGAGAAATTGATGTTGACCATAGTTCCAGCTTTCTCGTTAGACATGTTTCAATTGGTTGTTCTAATGGGCTAGTGAATATTGAGCTGATAGAAATGCTGAGATGTTGGATAGAGAGAAGAAGAAAAATGTGGGCAATGCCTCATGCGCTCTTTTTATATCATGTTGGCCAGGCAAAAAAAGGGGGTGCAGCAGGAAGACTGGAAAATTTACGTTGAGCTTGCAGTCATTACCTGTCGAATACCATGACGAGAAAAGCGTTTCATCATAGCCAATTACGTACTTCTTTTTTTTTTTTGTAGACTGACTGTGAACTTACGAGCTTGGAAAAATGGGGGGATAAATGCGGTCAGTATGAAGCAATTTACAGGTATGACAACATGCCAGCGTCACCTTTTGCTCAAAAAACATCTAATGATGTATCTACCCTCTCAGACTGCAAGTGACATCATTGGAGGTAATGACCAAAGTGGCATTCTTGCCTCTCCTCCCACTCTCGTCATTATCAAAGCAGATTTCTGACGTGAAAAAGTGGTAATGTCAAAGTCACCCTGTCTTTGGCCAAAGAAACACCTTCCGACTGCCGTGAGCACTTTTTTGGATACTACCGTTGAAGCGAAATATAGAGATTGTTGACAAAAAGAACCACACTTAAGAAGTAAAACAGTGTTCACGAAAAAAAAAGAAAGGACATCCACATGTCAGCCCACCAACTACAAATTAACATTGTTTATTGAGCCATTATGCTAATAAAAAATATATAACCTTTACCAAGTACTCATGTAAGCAGCACACAGCCATTGTCACAATGCCTTTGGCCTGAAAAGAAACCAAGGGACAGTGTGCGTAATCCGTCAAATAGTTTGCTAGTCGCTCACAAACATTGGTCCTAATGCTGCCTTAACGGTTAACGAATTCGACTGGTTCGGCAACAGGACCTGGAGTAGCGACAGGCCTTCTGTTGATAACCAATGTCATTGAATACCTTTCAGCATGACCAACAATCATATTGTCCTCTACACGGAAGTTAAACAAAAAAATAAGCATGTACTACATCACAATCCCTTTCAACCTCATGATCGGCAGCATCTAGGCTCACACCAGGCTCAACGACATTAGTATGTAAAGCAATAAAGGCATTGGCCTCCTTGAATGCTAGCTCTTTGGTAGCTCCTTTACAAGTAGCATGATACATGCCCCCAGAAAGCTGAACCTTTTGGATCAATAGTCAGCAACAAAGTCGCTCCACACAAAGAACGCGGGTAATGACTGACAGGCATATGTGGCAAAAAATTGGTACACTGGAAGCTGCAAACCTGCATTCACAGCCTCCTTAATAAAGGCGAATGCGATGCCACACAATATATAAAAAAAGAAATATATGTGCAAATTGTAAATGTTGTCTAGTGAATGGCCATGTCCTTGGGTTTGGTAACAGAGCGGAGCTTATGATGTTTCATTTCCTCCAAAAGCTGCGTCATCACTCCAGGGTCCTTGTGGGGTGGCGGCGGTGTTTGTTTCTTCTGCAGCGACGTTATTTGCGATTTGGGAGGCAGCGGGCGCAAGTCAGCTCGCAAGCGCCGCACAGTGGCCAAGTGCACCGGCTGGTAATCGCCCATCATCGACGAGGTAGCGTCCGAGGTCATTGAGTCTCGCCTCAGCAACGACGCCACGCTCCGTGGGCGACCCGTGGCCTCCTGACTGTGATAGAGGTTGGACCGACCAGCCATCAGCGCAGCAGCAGACACCATTGGCGGCGGAGGCGGCGCCATCGGAGGCGGTGGCGGCGCAGACGGCGGAGGCATAGAGCCGGCAGACAGTCCATAGTTCGTAGGCGAGTTCGACGTAGGCGAGGGCGGCAGGTTCAGCAAAGACTCTCGGTCGCGCATTGACTGCGGGCCATTGTACCTGGAAGAGAACTGCGCCCCAGCGCCCAGCCTCGTCTTCATCAGCTGCATGATAATATCGTCCGACGATAGTCGCCGCGGTTGATGCTGGTCTAGGTCGCCATACACTGACCTCAGATCATCGTCGTTGAGCTCGTCGGGCAGCAACGAGGCGATAATCTTCTTCAACCGATGCAGCTCGCGCTCGACCTTTTCTAGCCGTCCACGCTCGACCACCGGCGACGGCTCCGCTATAGTCGGAATCTGCCGAACAGGCAACTCGAGCTTTTCAATGGGCATATTGCTCAGTCGCGGCATTGCGCTTTGACGGTGTGGTGCGGCCTCAGCTCGCCGTGCATTACCATACTCACTGCTGCGCATAATTGGCATGGGGGCGTCGTTCCTGAACCGGTACGTCGAGTCGGACACTGCTGTCGACACTGTGCTGGTCCGCTGTATAGCCACTGGCGGAGTCGAAAATGCCGAAACATCTGCCTCCTGGGGCTGAGCAGCAGAATCGCGAGCTAGCTCGAAACTATGTCTCTCAGCTCCATAGTCCTCCTCTCCATATGCATCATAGTCTGGTGGCGGCATAGCCCGGGAATTGATAAAATCAGCATCCCGCGAATTGGTATCAGGCGTGCTTCTTGTTGAGCCCATGGCGCCCGTGGTAAATGCGTAGCTATCAGTAGCGCCGGCACGTACTCTTTTGGGCGAATCTGCGTACTCTTCGAGCACAGGCGATGGTGGCCTTATCACGCTGCGCTTGCGTTTAGACATGGTGCTCGGAGTAGGTGTCGGCGCATCCATTGCATCGTGCGGGCGTCTATTATCTGCAGCTGCTGCGTCGTCATCTACAATGGTCGGGAAGAAAAAAGAATGACAAAGCTGGGTCAGTAAAAAAAAGGTCGTTTCGCAAACGTTTGGTGAGAGCAAAAAGCAAGTGCAAAGTTCAGACTTACCTATTGCTGCGGCCGACAGTGGTGACAAGGGCTCGACTGTAGTTTCCTCAGTTGAATTAGTGTGGACTGGTGGCGAGCGAGCGTTTGGGGTTGGACGCTTGCGTGATGGAGTCCCAGTTCTCGAGCTCTGCGTCCGTACCGGCCTGGGTCGCCGCTTAGCCATATCTAGTGTGCTGCGTGGGCTACCACTGTTGGTCGTATATTGTTCCTGTGAGAAACTATCTGCTGTCCTTTCGCCTTCGGGCCTATCCAGTCTCCGCTCCTTGGCTACCCTGGAGTCAGGAATAGGCGAGGTAAACAACCGCTGTGACTCTTTCTCTGCTGACGAACGTGCCCGCTCAAACAAACCATTGAAGGCCGAAAACAACGAAAACCCCTTGCCGCCGCTGCCGCCATCCTCGCCAATTGTTCTACCAACCATTGCTGCTGGATATCGTAAACAAACGAGAAATATGGTGGAAAAAACCAAGAGTGATAATAATACAAAACGTTTAAAAGTATATAAAATGAATGAGGGTGGTTGAAATAGTGGAATTGAGAGGTGAGGCAATAAAAAAAAAGTGGCAGAAAGTAATGTAAATAGAAAAACCATTGTAGTGGGAGTCGCCCCTCAGCCTGTGGCGCGAGAAAAAAAAACCAGGGAACAAAGGCACGCGTTTGTGATCAACGCTAATCAAATCAGAAAGATGGTATGTACAAATCCAGCAAGATAACGCGATTTATATCTTTGAATTTCTATTTTTCTTTATACGTTTTATTTTTTTTCTTACTCTTAAAATTAGAGAACGGGTGCGGTTATTCACACATGGTCAATCCGGGCTACAAGAATTTCAAGGGCGAAGATTGGGTAGACCCAACACCACCACCCGCTCATTTGCCACATGTCAATGAAGTCGGTAGCACTGGAGCACCACTCAAATCCGCGTCCTTCTTTATCGGCACCCTGTGCAAGGAGTACAACGAGGACTTTATGCTGTGCAAAAACGAAAACCGTAATCCAGAACACTGTCTATTAGAGGGTCGTAAGGTTACGCGCTGTGCAATAGACGCATTGCAAAAGATTCAGTCTAAATGCCAGGACGAGTTTCGCGCACACTGGAAATGTCTCGACGGTAAAAACCAAGACCTAGGCCGGTGTCGTAACCCGGAAAAGGGCCTTAACGAGTGCTTGTTTACGGCCTTTGGTTGGAAGAAGGATCTCCCTGGCGCCCCGACTAATAAGCCTCAGATCCACGAGAGGACTCCACTTACTAACTAGAACGCCTCATGGGGCCTCCTTTCGTTTTTGCAGAATATTTTTTTTTTTATTTTGCTGCCTGCCAATTTCAGTGTATTCAACCTTATCTTTACGTCTCATGTTTTGATCTCGCTGCTATTGCTGAAACGTCGTATTCGATACTAGTCTTTAAACCTGGTGAACTGATCACTGGGATGAAGATGGCTAGTTGGTGGCAGCGCTCTTGCCCTTGCCCCTGTTTCTGCGCCTACGTGAACCGTTATTGTTGGCCTGCGGCAAGAAATCCGTATATTTTGTGTCATCAGACCTCACAAAGTCCCGATTATACTCAGTAATGTGTACGTCTACATACAAGGCCACGCGATCCATCACTGTTTTAAGCGGAGTATCTTCAGGAAAAAGAGCCGCCTGAATACGAAACGTAGCAGGTATCATTGCTATATACAGTCCAGCCATTACCAGATCCTTCTCCTTGCCCAGGGCCTTGGCCAAATGCCAGAAATAGGCATTAAAGCCTGCAATGCACTGGTCTGTCGACAGCCTTCCCAGCTCATAGCCTAGCTGCCTGTGAGATTTGCGTGGATAGTGCTCTTCAGTCATATACTCCTTGAATGAACCCCAGCTGTGAGGCTTACCCTCCCGCTACACCCAGCGAATCCAACTGGCTGTTATGGACATGTCCACTTGAGACAATATACGACTAAAGTCGTACCCCGCGTATTTGATCAGATGCTCCATCGACTCCAACCATTCGTCGACCAGAAAGTATGTAGAGTTGGCAAATAGAGTAATAGATGGCATGTCGAAATTTTAGCGGGAAAAGTAACTAGACGAGAGTTTGCAAGAATAGTTCAAGGATAAAGCGAGATTAAAAAAAACATCTCAACAATGGACAAAAAAATACTATAAAATAGTGTGAGAAGCCCTAGTCCAGACAAGTACGGTTTTTAGAGTAGACGGTGGATGGTCTCGGTATCAACACAGGCCGACAAGTCGTCGAGCTGATCCCACCACTTGTACAAAAAGTTAGTATCAATAAGCTTGAACCAAGGCGTAAGCTTCGTCCCCGTCTCCTCGGCAGTCTCGATAATCTCCATCATCTCCTCCTTGGACACATATTTGACGCTTCCGACCTCATTCTCGTTAACGTCCAAATCGACATCAGCCTTGATAAACAGAATATAATCAATCTCATGCTCTCCCCACTGCCCATCCGACGGCGACACATAATGAATCCTCGTCAAGTACTGGAACTTGTCAAGGGGAACCTGCTCCGGTTTAATACCCAGCTCGTGCTCCAATTTACGCTGCGCTGCGCGCTTCACGCCCATCTGATTGACCTCATCCAGTTCTCTGGGAACGTAAAGTGGGTGCGAGCAACAAGTGTTGGTGTAGCAGTCGGGGAACGTAATCTTCTCAGACGCGCGCTGCTGCAAAAGAAGCTCATTCCGTGAGTTGAATAAGAATACTGAAAACGCCCGATGCAGCATACCAGTGTTGATGTTTTCCATTAGGTGACAGGTCTTCTTGCTAGCCGGACCGATGGCCTTGTCATTCTCGTCCACTAGAATGCACATTTCCTCCATTAGACGGACCTGCTCCTCGTCGTAGCCGCTAAAGTCGACAGAAGTATCTTGCTGTAGCATGGTAAGTAAAAAATATAACAAAATAGTAATTAAGGGAATATTTTGGACAGAAAAGAGAGATAAGACGACAACAAATTTGCTGTATTATCTCTCGGAAACGACGACAATCGGTCAGCATGCATGAGTATTTTGGCTGCTCTTTCTTTCCTTTTTCTGTTGTCGAAATTTCAGCGTTTATTTGCAATAATTTATAACCCCCCAAAAAAATATGGCAAGTACTCTTAAGCGACTCATTTCTAGCCCGCCACCGAGTACTTGGACCGTCTACTAATAACCCCGCCATTGCACTCAAAAATGTAGGCGAATCAGTCCGCCAAGCGAATCGCGCAAGAAAATGCCGCGCGCATGGCAATAATAGACAAGGCGTATCTCGCTATCAACGCCCTATACATTCTGGTTCGTTTCGTTCTCCAATACCGCAGCATAAACTGGACCGAAACCATCCTCTACCTAGCCACAGTAGCCATCGAATCCTTCCTATATCTGAACCTGTACAAAGTATCCCGACCCAGGTACGATCCCGGCGGTATCCTAATAGACAGCGGCACGGATCTAAGTCAGCCAGGCCTGGTGTCCTACATGTTTGACTACATCTACGTGTCCTGGCTAGTGCACCTGCTGAGCCTATTGACGAAATGGGCATGGTGCTTGTATTTGGCGATCCCGGTTTATTTGGCCTACGCGTTCGGCCCCTATGTTCTGCAGTTTATCAGATCGCAGAGCGGCACGGCAGCGGCAGGACCAGCCTCCGCCGCCGCAGCCGAAGGCGACAGTGAAAAGGACAAGAAACGGCAAGAGAAAAAGGAACGCAAGCAACAGCGAGTAAAGTACTCGCGCTAATTCGTAGAGTATTGCATTTCATTCGTAACTTTCAGTCAAAAGAAAAGAAAAACGCCCAATAAAGCAGGCTATATGTACTACAGTCAGTTGGAGTATGTCTCTTGGAAGCGGATGAGTCGCCATACCAGGTCCTCCATCATAGACAGCGTAGAGCGTGGACGGTTCTGGTCACCAGCTTCCGCCTCTCGAGTACCCGATGACGCGGCGTTAGCAAGGTCTGTCACACCTTGCTCGCCGTCATAGTTTTCGTCTGTGGGCCAGTCGCTCGGGTTGATTGGCGAAGTAGGAGCATCCGAAAGCTGATGCGAGCTATCTCTAACCAGCATCGCCAGCCTTCCGCCACTGGGTTCTCCGTTTGGCTGCGACAGCGATGGCACCAACTCCGGAAGCGCACTCGCCATGGAGTTTGCTGAATTGGCACCTCTCTGGCTGAGAGGGGGCAGCCACGAAAGCCGCTCATGCTCGTACTCCGACTGAGCCTTACCGAGCCACTCCAACATATTCTTCGCGCGACGGTTAAGCTCATAGAGACTGGCTCTGCCATGCGGGTACCGGATCTTGCACATCGTGTCAGCAGCCACCGACGAGTAGATTGGTTGACCTTGCGAATTGAGCATACTCGACGGCACAGTGATGCGGTTACCGTCGACGTCCTCGGTCTCTAGCGGCGGGAAGTTGTGCTTCAACTGGCGCTGCACCACATGTGAGTCGTCGCCCTCTGCTGAACACGCGCCGTCTTCGTTAGGCACCATGGCACTACGGCTCCCTCCTGACCCCTCGGCAAACAACCCAAATGCCGAGGCGCCATCGCCAAGGCTCGGCGAATTGGCAGCCGACACAGTCATACGCAAGTGCTTACTATTACTACGACCCGAGACGCCTGTGCGCTTACGCTTGACGGATCTCTGCTGCTGCTGCAGCTGTTCGCCGGTGCCCGGAGTCTCATTATCCTCTGGATAGTCAGCGCCAGTACTCAATTCGCCACAATCCGCCGAAAACCCTGGTGGCGACGGCGACAGTTGTGTTGGCGATCCAGGCTCGCTCTTGCCACGTCGCTTTTGGCTGCCTGCCTCCAGTGCTCCAGTGCCGGCAAGGGTGGATATCGAGCGGTTACGCTGCGCCTTTGGCGTACCCGACTTGCCAGCGCTCATCATACGTGCCACCAGGTCCTCAGCAAACACGTCCCCTCCGTTTGGAAGCAGCCCATCTTCCGGTGTCAGCTCCATGCTGGGCGACTCGCCAGACGTCCGGTTGCCTGCAACCTTGCGCCGCTTGCCACCACCGCTACCTTGACCAGCAGCAGTACGCTTGGGCGTCTGCGCCTTGCGCGCGCTCAGCGGGCTATTCATAGCAGCCGCATTGCTGCTGCGACGCCCATTCTTGGGCCGATCAGCCGACTCATCGCCATCGGCTCGGCTTGCACCGCTATTGCCTGAGCCACCAGTGCTGGGGGTATCTATCGGCTTACTTTCGTCGTAATCGTCCTCGCTGCCATCGACTCCATTTCCGTCAGTACCACGCTGTGATCTGCGATTGCGGCGAGGCGCCCGTCGCGAGGACTTTTGCGCGCCATTGGAGCCCTCTGCCTTCCTAGCACTGCTAGTCGCAGGCTTTTTGGCCGATGAACGACGGCTATTGGCCCCCGTAGACTTTCCTCCCGCAGGCTGGGTCGCAGCGGCAGCCACAGAGGCAGCAATAGCAGCGGCAGCCGATGCAGAACGATACTCTTCGCGAGCGGTCATTTTGGCAACAGCCATGACCGCCGATCGGCGCATCATCGTCGATGCGCCTATCGCGCTGGCTTCAGCCAAGACCATGGTGCGGGGCCGAGAGTTGATGAACGGGTGGTCTTGCGGATGGCATTTCTCGCAATAGTACTTATCGGGAATGTGTGCCTCGTCGCGGATTCCCATGCACAGCGTGTGCTGCCATACCTGGCATATCTCACACTGAATCATGAGCTCGCCGTCGTTGCGCTCGCCGCACACGCATCGCACAACGCCGTCGTCCTCATCTTCGTCGTCGTCATCACTACCGTCGTCGCCACTACCGTCGTCGCTCTTCTCTCCGGAGGCGCCGTTGTCTTCGCTATCCTGGCCGCCTCTGTTATTCGTCTGCTTCGAATCACTCTCCTTGAAGTCGTCATTCTGGCCACGGCCCGTGGAGGACTGCTCAGACTCGTTGTCACCGCCGGCTGCATCGCTAGGTCCTTCATTTTCTTGCTTTACGTCGCTATGCTTCGTTGGAGAGTTGGCCGCATAGGTTGAAAGTGATATCGGCTTCGCGTCTTCAGAGGATACAAGCCATATACCAGTACTCAGGACGTCGTTGTAGCTGGTCGCCTCGCTGTACACTGTCAGCAATGGAGAAGAAAGCTTGTGGGTGTCAGTGCTGCTGGAATTCGCGTATTTTACTATCGACGAGCTAGCCATGAAATGTGATTTCGAATAGCCGAGTTTGTCCGACGGACGATGGCTGCCATCGTAAGACGGCAGACACGGTCGCAAACCGCATAGCGGAAGGTGCTCTTGAAGACGCTGGACGTCACTAAGGTCAAGTAACACTGGCATGTGTAAAATGAAGGGAATAAAGGGAATGTATGTGAAGCTGGTAGCGGTTAAAACGCGTGGGTGTCAGTCAGAGAAGAGTTGTCTCTATCAAGTAGCCTAAATGAAGTGGATTTAAAAACTAGAGGAAAAGAAGAAAAAAAAATGGCGAGTGAGAGGAGAAAAGAGATACTTGTTTAGCGGCCTTTAGAAGAAGGGGGAGTACTCCCTTGATAATTTTTCCTCCCCAGCTGCACACACACGATGAAGCCAGCGTGGATCAGCCAAACTCGCGCGCAACTGTGATGCCACGCAGATTTAATCAAAATGATCATGCTTGCCAGATCACGACAAGAGCCGCGTATATTTAACCTTGAGCAAACTATAAGGGGAGTAATTTATTACTTGGGCTATAAAAGCGTCAAAAAAGGGGGGGTGAAGGTGAGATTGCAGTACAATTCTAGTAGCTGATATACTTGTTGTTAGCTAACAAGCACGACTAATACGAATTAACTAATAATATATTAATATACTAACATGGAAAGTAGTATTAGAGCAACGTGTAAGCTATTGAAATTCATTTGACAGTATGCCAGAGCAATTGGTATGTTCTTCAATGGGTCATATTGCAAATGTACCAAAGCTAAGCAATGTTGCTGAATGTATATATCAGCTTACCCAACCATGAATGCCTTAGAGCGCATGCCTGTTCCTCAGCAGTATACGTGACGGCTAAGTCTGTTAATAAATGTAGAATTGACCTAGGTTTGTCTTACTCTACACTTCTTTCCAATACAAAAGTATTTGATACTTAACCTCGGCATTCGTAACAATCGTCTTCCGAACACCAGTTTGATTCATTGTCTAATCGATTCATAAAGCCATTCTCATCTTCGTGATCAGGAAAGTATTTATCCCCAGCATCCTCGTGTACTTCAATCATGTCCATAGGTTGGTTCTCCCCCTCTTCACCCAGTGGACCTAGTTTTCCAACGACTCTAATCGACGTTCTGTGGTTGGGGTTATTCCTTGAAGCTGGACTCCATTTCATAACAGATATATAACATCCGTATAGTTGGAAATAGTATGGTTCATCATTCCCTAAACCTCTCAGCTTCTCTCTGATCGAGTTATTAATAATTCTTTCTCTGAATATTCTTCTTAAGAACGCCATGTCCTTCTCGAGAAGCACATCTAAACATTCTTCTACACGTTTAAAAGAAATGTCAAAGTTTTCGTTTGACATGTTACAGTAGTTATAATAGGTTGTTCCAAAAAGGTGGGTAAATATTAGGCAGAGAAATTGGGTAGAATAATAAGAGAAAATATGTGGGTAATGTCTTGGTCCCCCTTTTTATACCATGGCAGCAATGGCCAGACGAAAGAAAAGTGCGGTAGGAATGATGGAAAAAATGTGCGTTTGAGCTTGCAGTCAGTTGAACTGGACATTACGTCATGGCAGCTTATTGCTTTCCGCTTGCTATATTGCCGTTGATTGTAGGCTCACGAGCTTGGGCATGCTGGGGGGACGCAATCAGCAAGGAGTGCTTTCTAGAAAAAAGCATTAGGCCAGTGTCGTCTTTCTTCAAAGGATCTAATAATAGCTCTTTCCCATCCAACTGCAAATGACGTCAGTGGAAGCAACACCAAAAGTGGCAGCATTGCACACCCACCCACTGACGTCATTGTCAAAGCAGATTTGGAAAGCAAAAAAAGGGAATGGCAAAGTCTCCTGTTCTTTTTTCAAAGGACGTCCTTCTGGCTGCTTTCGGCACTTTTTGAGGGCACTGCTCTTAAAACATGGCCCATGAAATGTGACAAAACTAGCACATTCATGAAGGCTGATGCCCACGAAAACGCCTACTACAATCAATTCAGTGATCTGTTGTTACCTGGATACCTCAAGGACATGAAGCATGCAGGCTATAAAGCAACAAACTCATAAAAACATAATTGTTATTAAAGCTACTAGTAAATTTATTGAAACAACAATGCCTTGCACTAAATACTAACAGTTCCAATATTATTATTCATCATCTGTGTCTTATTCCTCTTCAACTTGATGATGATGATGAAGTCATTGTATTGGAGCCCTGAATGGGCACGAACTATGGTCACTGACTCGAGAGCACCTCAAAGCCTAAAACTAGACCTACAAAATAAAATAAATTACCCTATAGAATGTAGTCCCAACCACATGCGGAGGACTCGCACCCCCCGGAACCTTAAGTATATTTTGTGTTGACGGACCATAGTCCCCTGCCGGGTACCTGGCTCCTAACACCACGACTCCAGTCGCCTACTAGTACTTTGCACAGCGCCGCGTACTCGTTTCTTTTCTTTGCTGGCGATTCGACGTCGAATTTCGGCGCCCCGTCTGCTCACCCGTTCTCCAATCCCGGCGGCCGTTCTTATTCCTCTTCAACTTCTTCTTAAGACCAGTTTGTTTCACTGTCGTCCACCTCCCCGCTTATAGGATACTTGGCAAGCATAATATCAAAATATATGTCTTCAACAAGATCAACTTTATTTGTTGTTAGACATTCCCCTACTTCACCCTGTTGATGAACTACTCCTTTAATTGAAATATAGGTTCGGTGAACCATTCTGTTATCCACTTCGAATTCCCATCGTGTTGCTAGTATAACGCAGCAGTTTATTTTAAAATAGCGTGGCTTATCGTGTTTTAGTTTCTCCCACTCTTTCATGAGTAGTGTGGCGAGGTCTACCCCGAATATCCTTATAAAGAACTTGGAAGCCCCGTCATAGAGTGCAATAAAATTTGTTTCTTCACGGCCGAAATTGACATTGACAACTGGTCCAGTACACTCGTTAGACATGATTCTGTAGTTCTATGGGCTTGTTCAATAGATGTTAGCGAAAAGAGTGGAAGGCTAAAATGTTGGGTGAAAAAAAAAAGAGAAAAATGTTAGCGATGTCCTGGGCACTCCTTTTGTACCATGGCAGCAATGGCCAGGCATTGAAAAAAAAAGTAGGCTGAAGGGCTGGAAATGTGCGTTTGAGCTTGCAGTCTGTTGAACTGGACATTACGTCATGGCAGCCAATTGCTTTCCGCTTGCTATATTGCCGTTGATTGTAGGCTCACGAGCTTGGGCATGCTGGGGATGCAATCAGCAAGGAATGCTTTCTAGAAAAAGCATTAGGCCAGCGTCGTCTTTCTTCAAAGGATCTAATAATAGCTCTTTCCCATCCAACTGCAAATGACGTCAGTGGAAGCAACACCAAAAGTGGCAGCATTGCACATCCACCCGCTGACGTCATTGTCAAAGCAGATTTGGAAAGCAAAAAAAGGGGATGGCAAAGTCTCCTGTTCTTTTCTAAAAGGACGTCCTCCCAGCTGCTTTTGGCACTTTTTTGGGGGGGGCACTGCTCTTAAAACATGGCCCACAAAATGTGACAAAACTAGCACATTCATGAAGGCTGTTGACCACAAAAACACCTACTACAATCAATTCAGTGATCTGTTGTTGCCTGGATACCTCAAGGACATGAAGCATGCAGGCTATAAAGCAACAAACTCATAAGAAACATAATTGCTATTAAAGCTTCTAGTAAGTTTATTGAAACAACAATGCCTTGCACTAAATACTAACAGCTCCAATATTATTATTCATTATCTTTGTCTTATTCCTCTTCAACTTCTTCTTAAGACCAGTTTCTTTCACTGTCGTCCACCTCCTCACTCATGGGATACTTGGCAAGCATAATATCAATATATTGGTCGTCAGCATATTCAACTTTATTTGTTGTTAGACATCCCCCCACTTTACCCTCTTGATGAACTACTCCTTTAATTGAAATATAGGTTTGGTGAACCATTCTGTTATCCTCTTCTGACTCCCATCTGGTTGCTAGTATAATGCAGCAGTTTATTTTAAAATAGCGTGGCTTATCGTCGTCTAGTTTCTCCCACTCTTTCATGAGTAGTGTGGCGAGATCTACCCCGAATATCCTTATAAAGAACTTGGAAGCACCGTCATAGAGTGCAATAAAATTTGATTCTGCACGGCCAAAATTGACATTGACAACTGGTCCAGTACACTCGTTAGACATGATTCTGTAGTTCTACGGGCTTGTTCAATAAATGTTAGTGAAAATAGTGGAAGGCTAAAATGTTGGGTGGAAAAAAAGAGAAAAACGTTAGCGATGTCTTGGGCACTCCTTTTGTACCATGGCAGCAATGGCCAGTCATAGAAAAAAAGTAGGTCGAAGGACTGGATATGTGCATTCAGACAACACTTATTGCGTTTAATCGGATACCCTTGTTAAAGGAAATCTTGTGACCGCCATTTGCATATTGCTTTCCATATTGCCGTTGATTGCATGCCCATGAGCTAGGAATATTGGGGATGCAATTGGCAAGGCATGCTTTCTAGAAAATGCATTAGGCCAGCTTCTTCTTTCTTTAAAGAATCTCATGGTTTCCGTTTGCAGTGTCTGAATTGAAAATGCTTGTAGAGAGGGCAATGCCAAAAACCATTGCTTTTCCGCTTATGTCAAAGCAGATTTTGAATGCCAAAAAAGTGGAAATGGCAAAGCATCTTTTACCCTTGGGCAAAAAGAGCTACACTTTATGTCGCTTTCCGCACTTTTTGGCACTGCTGTTCTTGAATTAAGACACGTGTAATTTGACAACGCTTGCACAAGTCTGTAGTGAATTTGGCTTTCAAGAGCAAATGTCTCCCCTTCTACACAACTGCTTCTTACCACGCAGGATAATAGACAACTTCTCAACTGAGAAAGCTTTACTTCCATAGGCCAAGCGGCGACCCTTCTTCTATTTATAGCCTATGCTGGTTGCTTTTGGCCTTGGCTCGCAAGTAAATAAATCGAGCCAACACTATGGCTAATGATCAAAACATTTTATGCACTACACCTGTGTGAGGTTGCTATCACTATGACGGTAATGTATTTGATATTTATGAAACAGCTAGGAATAAATATAACTTTTACTGACCAAATTCGCTGCTCTTGACAAGCTGTGCAAACATTCCGTCTTTGGCAAGTAATTCTTGAGGAGTGCCAATCTCAGCAATGGTGCCCTTGTCCATGACAATAATCCGATCACTATTCATGATTGTCTCCAGGCGATGAGCAATGGTCAGCACAGTGCAATCGCTAAATTCGTTGAATATGAGTGCTTGTATCGACTTGTCAGTTTCCAAATCCACATTGGCTGTGGCTTCATCAAGTACAACAATCTTGCGCTTGCGCATAATTACACGACACAGTCCAAACATCTGCTTCTGACCACTAGTTAGCTTCCCAAAGCAATCTTGAATCGACCTATCAAGCCCATGAGGTTGGCGAATGTCTGCTAGGATTGACGCACTAGGCACTTTGTTTAGTAAAATCATCGTTAACCGCTTTAACCAGCTAGCACTTTTCCATTGCTCTCTTATACAAGCCTCTTCTTTCTGGTGATCCGTCATATCACCATGGTCACTGCGTGAGCTTTGGCAAGATAACATATGCTTTGCCAAGCCACACTTTATCAGCGCTGCCCACATTTCCTCAATGTCATATTGATTTAGGGGGTCCAAATTATTTCTAATTGATCCGTTAAACATGGACGATTCTTGAGGAATCATACCTAGTCGGGGTCTGTAGTCACCAACGCCAAACTCGGAAATGTCTTGACCATCAATTGAAATAGAACCGCTGGTATTTTTATGAATCAACCTAAACAGTATCTTGGCCAGTGAGGACTTTCCAGCACCAGTCCGTCCAACAATGCCAATTTTTTCTCCCCGGTTAATATATAGGTTGATGTTCTTTAGAGCATAGCCATGGTGCACGCCATACTTCATGCTAAAATCGCGGATTTCTATATTGCCATTCAATGGCCACTGTGCTGATGGTCGGCAGCTATCGACTACATATGGTGCCTCTGCATCCCGCTCAGCTAGGTTTCGGAATTTGTTAATACCCTTCAACAGTTGTAATACATCTTGTGGAAGAAGTAGCAAGTCTATTGCTTTGCTACTGAGCGATCTAGAGATGTCCTGAAATTCGGTAACTGCACTTGCTTGTATATCATGCCCACTAATCTTAGTCAAGCAAACATATAAGTAAAGCAGAGCTACCTCTAGAATATTATCAATTATTTGACCTAGTTGGGTTTTCAAACGAAACACTGATGAAGTAACCATATTCATACGAGAAGAGTTGTCAATACCCTTGATGTAGATGTTTGTAAAATAGGACTCGACACCAAAAAGGCGAATCATTTGACCTCCTCCATTGACCAAACTGTTGTTCATTTTAGAACTACCACTCACTTGCCGAGAGAGTTTATAGAGCTCCTTTTCAAGTTGAGTCATAGGACTAAAGACTGTTTGTAACATGCACGCATAAACCAATACACAAATTAATATCCATGGGGATGCCAGTGCAACCCGGTACATCAACGAAATTGATGACATGACATTGAAGCTGATATCCAGAATATCATGTGGAACACTGAGAGTCATTGTACCAGATGCATTACGATTAGTACTTTTACTCTCGGAGCTTTGGTTGCCTTCATGGTAAGACATGGGTGCAAACAATAGACCTCGAATAAGCATTAAACTGACATTTTGCTTATACTCATAGCTTACCATACAATCGGTTAAATAGTATTGAAGGTCATATACCAATTTAATAGACACTTTACTGAGTATACTCATGATAATATAGGTAAGCATGGCGTTGTTGTTGGTTTGGTTAGTGATACTGTTGGCTCTTAAGGCATCAAGCTTGTAGCTATTTATTACAAGCTGTAGTATCTGATGAAATAATGCAGATACCACTGCTGTCACTATTACTGGCAATCCACATATACGAAGGGCATACAGGGAATTATCCCAATGCGACCATTGCTTTGGATGGTGGGAATTCTCATCAGAACTGTGATTGTCAGAAATACCAGCACTGATAACCATGCCAGTAGTCTCATTAAAAGTATTTGCAGTTTGCTTCTTATCTGAAGCTGACACTGTTTGTAGTTCTTTACTGGTAGTCTCAACATCTTTCTGCTTTGGCTTTGCTTTGGGTTTATACTCGAATGCAGTATGGACTAGGGGTGTTTGTACCTTAACCGAGACATGACCATTATCCACCATAGCAATTTGGTTGCAAAGAGTTGAAATACTATCTGCATTGGAAGTGACAAAACGCAGCTTGTCTCCCAGCAATCCAGTGCTCAAGATAATGTTATCCAGAATATGGCGTTTGACAATGGCATCAACTGCCGACAAGGGGTCGTCTAGAAAGTAGATGTCAGCCTTAGAATACACTGTTCTCGCCAATGCTAGGCGAGCCCTTTGACCTCCTGAAATGTTCATGCCGTTCTCGCCAATAACAGTCAAATCGCTGTTGGGCCACATCTCCAAGTCATCAATAAGTGCACAAGTACTCAAAACCTTCCAGTAATAATCTTCGTCATATTCACGACCAAAGAGAACATTTGCCCTCAAGGTGTCATTCATGATCCATGGCTGCTGCTCAAGGTATGCGATTTTGCCAACCAACCTTCCTGTGCCCTGCGTCATTTCCACCTCACTGCACATGGCCAGCAATAGAGACGACTTTCCAGCACCAGTTTTGCCAACAATCGCCACCAAATCACCTGCACTTGCACTCAATGAAACATCTGAAAGAACATCCTTAACCTTATCTCCTGTTCCCCAGGTAAAGCTACAATGATCCATTTCTACCAATGGACCAACTTTCGAAGTATCATCAGAGTTGGACAGTGAATTGAGATAACCGTCTTTGAGCAATGTCTCAAATTTATGGTTTGACTTTAGTGCGCTTTTAACATTTGAAAAATTATTCCTTAGTGCGAATAAGCCACTCTGGAGGGTTCTTAAAAGCAAGTCAATCTCTACAATTCGGGTATTAGCAATATTGGTGCCTGTCATTGCTTGCGAGTTTAAAAACGCATACACGGCCATAAGAGTGGTAAGTTCTGAAAGGAAAGAGTTGGCTAACACAAACAGCCTCCAAATAAGTCGCATTACTGGGGCATACCAAGGAAGCCTACTATTACGATTAGAGGCTGGCTTGGGATTTCTATTCAAAAACATTTGTTCCCAAGCAAATATCTTTATCGACTTTATGCCTTCGATAATAGTATCCAAATCCTTAAAATGGTTAAACCATCGCTCGTCCGATTCCCATTTATCTTCCCTGCCCGCAGTATACTCTAGTCCCCATCTAAGGCCAGAGAACAAGTAAGGAAAGGTGATCGCAGTCAACACATAGTAGCCCAATTGACTGTATAGCATTGTGCCTGTTATAACTACAGACAGCAGAGAGTTAATCAGATCTTGGACATTCTGAGGAAACTTTGTCAGCTCTGCTACATGACCTTCAGTGCTATCTTTGTTTGATTTCTTTCTTAGCCCCAGCCTCTGCAACGGCAATCGGAACACCTCAAGATTAATTGCGCGTTGCGCCCTTGACATTTCATTGGCAATATATCCTTGAGCTATGCTCTGAGAACTATTGAACAGCCCCACCAGCAATACGCGGGATATGTCAGCAACAATACTATACATGCTGTAGTTGGAAAAGTCGTCAATATGTTGCATAATATTTCGGTTTAATCTGAGCCGAATCAGTGGAACAAACTGGACTAACAATCCAATAATGTAAACAGGAA
Source organism: Coemansia sp. RSA 922 (assembly GCA_027577415.1). NCBI lineage: Eukaryota > Fungi > Kickxellomycota > Kickxellomycetes > Kickxellales > Kickxellaceae > Coemansia > Coemansia sp. RSA 922. The sequence continues at coordinate 6,439 of JANBQS010000144.1, read as the reverse complement.
TCATTGGGCGCCACATCATGCGAAAGATGGCACGCAAAACAAAATAGGACTCGTTTGTGTTGAACTTGAGCTCACTATAAGCATTGCGCAGTTTGAATCTCTCTGGAAGTGACCAAATGTCATTGATTGTCAGTTGGCGCAGCCTTTGCAGCTTTATGAGGTGGCGTGCTTGAGCATAGGTGGATTGCTGGAATATTTGCTTTAGCATGGATTTGCTAGAAGCGTCTAGGTTGTATAAAACAAGGGTGCAGTGCAACAAAGCACACACTACGCCGTGCCACATGTCATTGGAGCCGTTTAGCGATCTGTAAATACCCAGTAGGTGGAACGCCTGAAACCAAGTGTAGTTTGCTGGCGAAGTGGATAAGACAAGAGACAAAAGTACCGCGAAAGAGAATAGAAGGCTACTCCAAGCAAGAGACGAGTGGACAGTAAGCGCGGCAAGTGCAGCACATGCCAGAAGAGACGACTTGTTGTCAAGCCACTTGGGCAATGCCATCTTGTTGCGTGAAACTGCGTAAAGCGACATGGCTATGATGGCAGCATCAGCGGCTGGTAGAGCAGAGCGCTGCAGCACTGAAGATACATAATAAAAATACTCCTGGACAATCATTGAAATGACAAGAAACAACTAGATGGCCAAGAAATGGAGTGGAGAAAAATTGAATGGAGGAGAATATTCAACATTTTCTAGTCGGCAGTGGGCTAGCCTTTTTAACTGAAAAGTGTGTTTGCTTCCTCTGCTAGTGGAGAGAAGAGACTACAGCCCAAGTGCTTTGACAAAAGAACTTTGGCTTATTGGCGGTGATTTCATTCCTCCCTATTGCTCAATATTTTTAGCTAGCAAGAAAACAATACAGCCGTCAAGTCACGTTCTTTTGACAAAAGAACTGAAGCTCCTTTGGCAATGATGTCATCCCTCCTTTTGCTCAACATTTGAAGTGTGTCTCCTCAGCTGTCCTCTTAAAGGCACCTTTTAGCGCTGACCTGTCGCTTGACAATATTGCCCTTGCTGACCGAGATGGGGTGCACTTCCAAACACATTTTTTTTACTAACAAGAGATTTGACAGGTCGCTAGGAGACTACAATGGTACAAGCATTCCTTGGTTTGGGACTCGCCATACTCATGGTCTGCATTGTCTCCTTGTGCATGTAGTGCAAGTAAACTTAGAAGAAATTGCCAGGAATGTAAAAATAAGAATCTATAGATATAGTGTTGACACTGGCATGGATTAAAAGAATGTATAAGCGAGTTTTCTCTCTGCTGTGTTGTGACACAAAGTACTCACTTCCAGATTCACAGCGGTCATATTTAACGCATTCTACGTATAAGCGGACGCAGTTTGAACCAGTAGTACGCAGCTCCCGCCGCAGCACCGCCCAGATGCCCGGCGCCATCAGCCTTGGAGCTTCCATGCTTCATGACACGCCAAAGGTCCCATCCAACAAAGCCCACGGTAGCCAGCCACGCGCGCACAGGAATAATCATAAACAACTGCAACTGTGCCATCGGATACACACAAGCAAACAGCGTAGTAATGCCAATAACCGACGTCGACGCCCCAATCGACGGCTGCACCATTGAGCTCATATCGCCAGTACGCAATGGAATCACAACTCCGCGAATAACAGCACTAACCAGGTTGCCAACCACGGCCGCGCCCAAATAGAAGCCAAGGAATCTCTTGGCTCCCAGCATGCGTGCCACATCGGTACCAAACGAATAGAGTACAAACATGTTGACAAACAAGTGCATAGGGTCCACATGAGAGAACGCTGGTGTCACTAGTGTCCAGATCCGCCCCTGGGCTAGGTTGACCCACATGGTGGAGCAGTTGCGGGTCAGCCAGGTCAGCATACTCTTGTCTCCCAGTGAGTTGAATCGCTGGTTAGCTGTTGTCCATACGAGGAACATTACTCCGTTGATGCCGATGAGAAGATAGACTGCCGATTCGGGCGTTATATTTGAAAATAAGGGCAACCGCCGCTGCTGCTGAGAGTTGTTGTTCTTGCGGTATATGTTTCCGCGCCGCGATCCGTAGTCTGCCTTTGTGTGGCTCTCCCACCGCCCGCCGCGCGTCTGCTGTCCACGCGGTGCTGGAACTATATTAAGCTGTGGTATGCGCAAGGGTCCTCTAGCGGTTCTGTCGCTAAAGGTTGTGCCTGATACTAATGCCGTGCCGAAACTGCGGTTGTGAGCCAACCGCATTGCTGGAAATTGCTGCGGCTGCTGTCTGCTTGTTGCCAAGCAAAGTCTTCCACCGCTAAGAGCCGCTAGTTGCGGTCGGAGAGAGCTCAAATTCATAGCTCTGCGAGCGGCTAGTATCGACATTTCCAAGAATAGCAAAGATAACTGAAACCAAGGATACCCTTAAGCACATTTGGCTTGGCCTTCAGCAGATACAACATCGATGAGCCGAGCTGCATCAGCGAGCCGATAATATTACACGTGGCGCGCATACTTGGGCGCCTGGTCTTTTCCCCCACATCCCAACTTGAAAATTTTTTCATAGACACACAGGCATGTTTACATATTGGATGAGGCCGCTGACGGGCCTTTCGTTTCTGGTTCTCTTCATCTCGTTTACATTTCTCAGTACGTGCCATACCACCCAACACAATTTCAAATCAGTAACCATGTCTGCCGCCAATCTCGAGCGTTCCTTCATCGCCGTCAAGCCCGACGGTGTTGAGCGTGGCCTAGTCGGCGAGATCGTCCGTCGTTTCGAGACCCGTGGTTTCAAGATCCTCGCTCTCCAGCTCGTCCACCCCACTGAGCAGCTCCTGAGGGATCACTATGCCGACCTCGCTGGCAAGCCCTTCTTCCCCAAGCTCCTGGCCTACATGCAGTCCGGCCCCGTCGCCGCCTTTGTTATCCAGGGTAAGGGTGCCGTCAAGATTGGCCGCGCTATGCTCGGTGCCACCAACCCCCAGGACTCGGCTCCCGGAACCATCCGTGCTGACTTTGCTCTCGATATCGGAAAGAACGTCTGCCACGGCTCGGACTCGGTTGAGTCGGCTGAGAAGGAGATCGCTCTGTGGTTCGGCGAGAACCTCAAGTCCTACACTCGCGCTGTCGATGCCGTCATCTACGAGTAAACCTTTTTTTTTTAGCTTTCTTATCAAGTTTCTTACGCTCTGTAAGGAGTGAATATAGAGACTGTCTGAAATTGTACTGGCCCATATTACAAAATAGATCGCAGATATGTGTGCACTTAGTCGTTTGTTGGCCGGCTTGGGATTTTTTTTTTTTTTGGTAAAACATTTGTCAATATTTACTCTTTTATTTATCAGCACAACTCTTGCTAAATAGCAGACCATGGTCGACGCGCACTACGCCGAGGAGCAGACCAACGAAGTCGAGATCCTGCAATCGATCTACCCGACCGAGCTTGAGATACTCCACACTGAAGTTCCTCAAAAGTTCACTATCAGCATCGACATAGAAGACGACGACGAGATCAGGCCCTGCAACCTTCTGCTAACTGTAGAGTACACGGAGACATACCCAGACGCACTGCCCCTATTCGAAATATCGCTCACGCCCAACACGCTTCCAGCGCCCACTGACATTGAAGCCGAGCTGAACGACAAAGACATATGCGACCTCACCGACAGACTTCGCGAGCTAGGCGAAGAATGCCTCGGTATGGCCATGGTATTCAGCATGTCCACTGGTCTAAAGGAGGCAGCCACTCAGCGGCTTGTGGAGAAGACTGCGGAACTGGTGCGTGCCAAGGAAGCAAAGATCCAAAAGGAAATTGAAGCGGACCAGGCCAAATTTATTGGTACGCCAGTTACCAGAGCCAACTTTTTGGAGTGGAAGGCAAAGTTTGAATTGGAGACCAAGGAGCATTTGAGTCGGTTGGCAGGCGAGGCTGGTGAGGACCGGGCGAGAAGAGTGGTTAGCAAGAAGGACGAAGATAAAAGGCTGACTGGTAGACAGCTGTTTGAGCAAGACAGGTCGCTGGCACAGTCAGACTCGACGTTTATTGCCGATGGCGATGTCGCTGTTGACGCCAGTTTGTTTGTCCAAGAGGATGATGGGCTTTCATCCGACGCCGACTCTGACGAATAACGACCACTTTCATATGGTAGAAATAAATCTATTGGTACTAGAACCATCTGACATCTCGGCTCTCATAAGATTTTCTCCACACGAGAGTTTCACGTGCATAAAGCCTCTTTTCCCTCCGCAACTTCACTTTCCTAATTTTTTTCTGTACTCTATCCCTGCGCATTCAACGAAATGGACCACTTCCAACAACAGTTCGACGCTCAGCTCACCGAAATTCCAGCCACAGGGACAAAGGCGGCGTCAGGAACAGCCGACTCTGCCCAGACACCAGCTGCTACAAAGACTAGGGCGTCGCGAGTAACCAAAAAGAAGGGCGAGCTACTGACAGAGGACGAAAAGAAGGCAAACCACATCGCCTCTGAGCAGAAGCGGCGGCAAAACATCCGCACGGGCTACGACCAGCTGATTCAGATTGTTCCAACGTTGACACCCTCACAGCGAAGCGAGGCCCTGATTCTGCAAAAGACTGTCGAGTACATAAAGTATCTACTGATGGAACGTGAGATACTCGAGGGCCAAATGAATGACGCCAGCCACTGAGAACTACCATTCATAGACCTTTCCTTCAAAGCCAATGTATAAACTATATTTACTTCTTGAATCGTTGGATATATAACAAAAAAAATGTACAGACTAGATAGCTTGGTATAGATTCCTCGCAGCCAGTGTTATGCTGCGGTGACAGGGTGCTCGTCGATGCAAATGCCTAGTTTGTGTGCGTGTGTGTGAATCTCGTCGGCCGAGACATACAAGTTGAACTTTAGCAGCTTCAATAGTGCGCGCTCCATGGCAGAGATCTCCTTCATGCTAAACACGCCACCAGCAGCCGCCACAAGATTCTTGATCTGCACCGAATGGTCTGACCAAAACTTGTCGGCGAGCAGCAACGACGCCAAAAAGATCCTGTAAGGAGTATCCATCGACCCCGTAGCTGTCTTTGGCAGGTGCTTCCTCAGCCGCTCGACGTAGATGAGGGCAGTAACGAGTACAGCCATTTTGATATTGAGCGACGCTGTGACGCTGCGTATGAAATCATCAATGCTTGGCAAAAGCGGCTGCTGATGGATAATATGCGCAAAGTTTGACCGTATTCCTCCGCTTTGCTGGTAGAGCTGCTGGGGCTGTCTGTCAGATGTGCGCATGAGAGATTTGAGCGACCGCACCGTGGTGTATAGGAGCCGAGATTGACCGTTTATGCTAGACGGTACTGGCCCCAGATCCATGCGAGGACCTGGCGTGGCGATAGCTGTCGACATGTCGAAAAAAAGCGGGTAGGCGGTTGTTGCTTCGAGTATGTGAATGTTCAAAGGTGATAGACGGAGAGGAAAAGAAACACAGAGGAAGGGAAGAAGAAGAAAAAGTCCTGGCTTGGCCTTTTATGCGTTCAGGGGGCGCCCATCTCTGTTGTTGGATGAGCATGAAAGTGATGCTGGGGAGGGAGGCGTGCCAGTAATAGCATAAAGAGTGCCCAGCGAATTACTATGAAGCGTCATTGTTGCTTTGAAATGCGTTGTCCCTCGCAAGTCAAAAAAAAAAAAAACACGCCGAAGGGTTTTCCCTCTCCTTCCGTAATTGGCTGCTCACTGTGAAAGCCTCTCTAAGCCGCACAAGCAGCTTTCTTTTGGCATTCCTCCATGTGGAAAAAAGAAGGGTTGTTTAGACCCCGCCTGCCGCCATTGGACCTTCTCACTCTGGCACACACCTCTGCATGTGCGAGAGGCATCGAGTTGAATTCCTTATGCCACTGCATGTCTCTCTCTCTCGCGTTCCATGAAGCATAACAAGGTGGCAAAAAGAACCCCTCCATCACCTGAGTTCCTGCTGCGCCCTTAAGCTTTTCTGGTTTCTCGTTGGGGAAAGGAAAAAGAAGAATAAGAGGAGCAAGGAACTGTAGTCTTAGCCCTCTCAACTTGCTTTAGTAAGCTGGCGCTCACTCCTTCCTCTTTGCTTCCGTCCCCTTTTTGGCTCGTGTAACTGCAGCCTTGCCGAAAAACATCCCGCCAAGAGTCGTCATCGTGTGCCACCCTCGCTTGTATGGACGGACTAGATTAAAATAGTACGCTATTTCGGGGGTGGCATATTCACACAACACACATCAAACAATGGCTGCCAGACTTCTGATTCGACCGCTCGGAACCCGCTCTCTTTGTCCCCCAAAGTGCGACCCAACTGACACGCTTGATTCCACGGGCGGGGGGAGGCTTTGCTCCGTATCTGGATAATTGTCCCCCCCCCATCGGATGCAAGGTGCTGACCCAAGCCTTTAATCCATGCAACCAGCCCCGTTTCGGGATCAAGTAGTCGGATCTGGGCTAATCACTTGCAATGGCCCTTCGCTCACTGAGCCACGATGACTGAGA